>CM066165.1:66497438-66562438 GCA_033629205.1 Lithocarpus polystachyus
GGTTTCTATCAAATCTGAATTTTAGCTTTCTGGGGCAATATTCCAATATTGTTTGTTGGGTCTCAAAGCGAGTCTGTTGAGGTTCGCATCATGAATTTTAAGAACATATAGAATATGTAACTCAATGGTGTGATTTTCAAAATATAAATTCTATAACAAATTATTGGTTGGTGTAACATTACTTAGAGTTATACCAAGTGTAACTTGAACTCGACCATATATATATATATGGGACAGGTTTAAATTACACTTGATGTAAGTTTAAGTAATGCTACACTATTCAATGTTTTTTAATTAGATGCGAATTTCGATAAATTTATCATTAGATTATATTATCTTCGTATATTTTCCATGCTTGCCAAATTTCAAGATGATTAAAGCTTAACAGTTATGTCATTAATCAATTGTTTAAATTTAAATTTTTGTAGTTTAAAATAATGCATAAAAGGACTTCCTGCAAGGTTGACAGCTCCGCCACTTCTGTTATTATAACAGTTCAAATAAATTATTGGACTCTTCACTATAACCCTGTCTGTTACTGATTCATCACTAGAAATAGTGAGTTGCAGCACCTCCATGTTAATTCTTTTTAATAAGGCTCCAGTTCCATTGCAAACAATTTTGAACCAGTCGTCCATGTAACAACCCGGTCTGATTCCAAAGGGGTATGGAATACTAGTAACGTTTCCACAGTTAGCTTTGCAACCCGGTTTTGCATTTGGTGGTAGTGGTAGTGCTGCTGCTGCTAAGCCACATGTCAGCACAGGGACGGAACTATCTGCATGGCCCCCTCAGCCTTTGAAAAAAATTCCCTAGTATATATATTAGCATTAAGGGCGGCTTGATACGTTTGGCGTCCTAGGAAAAAATTAGTTATCTTGTTTCATATATAAAATTACTATTGATCAACATGAACCTTGTAGAATTTTTTTTTTTAAGTTTATAAACACAAAAAAATTTGACAAAATTTTTTACATTTGTTGATGCAGCAAATTGATAGTAGTGAGTAAAAGAGTGATGTCAGTGGTGAATCTAGTTGAAAACTAGTAAAAGTTTGCTAACTTGACTATTGTGAAAAATGTTGTGAATTTTTTTGTGAATTGCTTTCTTTCTAGTCTTTTTTCTTTTAGAAGTGCTACATTTAAAATATTTTTTATGACAAATCTTAGGTGTTAAGTTGCTTCTTGTTTTCTAGTTGAACCTAGCCACTAAAATTATTTTTTTGCTGTAAATAACAACCTTTAACAATATGCTATTAAGATTTTTTGTAAATATGTCGTGGACATAGCATTTATTTCTCTTTTTAATTTGTTTTTCATTTGATAAGAAAACATTATTTTATTTATTGGTTAATATTTTGGCTTAATTAATACTATTGGTTAAAATTTAGGGGCTTTTTTTTCACTTGGGGCCTTAGGCGGCCTCATCAATGGCTTATACCATTGAGCCGGCCCTGATTAGCATAAAAAATTTACTTTTGGCTCTAAAATTAATATACTTGGCCTCCCTCTCCCAAACAATTTACAAGCTGACCCATGAAACCAAAAATGAAAAAAAATTATCAAACCATTTGTCTAGTTTTTCCAAGAATATTAAGAAAAACATTTAGCGAAACATTTGGACAATTTACAAATCCGAACAAGAAAAATCCACAAAATAATTTACATATTCAGATAAAAAAAAAAATCTTTGGATACAGTCTAAGTAAATTTTTTTTTTTTTATAACAAATCAATAATAAATCATAGTAAAACAAATCACAAAAACCCAATAATCTTTACCCAATTTTTACCTCTCATTTGCGAGCTTTTTGTCCCTCTCAAATAACTCCACCCCAAAGTCACAGAGACAATACCTATGCTGCTAATCACTCCATCCGCTCACCAATTAGTGTCACTAGCAACTTGGATCAGTTGATGTCTTTAACTCAACCCATGATTTTTTTAAAGAGCTGTAGCTCTTTAACACAACCCGTGGAAAATTTTTATTTTTATTTTTGAATGATAGAATTTTATTAATTTTTAATATTTTATTAACTTTGGGACACACTTGAATGCATGCATAAATGTAATACACGTGTGAAACAACAATCTACTGTTTTGTTCCTTACCTAAACTGCCCCCAGAGCATATGTGTGATTAGTCTATTGGTAATAAATTTTGTGCCTTAGCTAAATTAATGTAGTGATGGGAAAAGTTTTTTTTTTTTTTTTGGACAATGATGGGAAAAGTTTTATAATTTACATAGTTGAAGACTTAAAGTTACCATCCATTATCATGTGATTGTTTAACAGATCTCTTTTTCTTTTCTTGTTTTACTACTTTTTCAAAATGGAATTTTTTTAAAGGAAAAGATCTCACATCTTTATGCTACCTCAACCTTAACCAAGTAAATATAAATAAAAAATTCCTTAACCAAGACACCAATAATTGTCTCACCTTTTTTTTCATTGAATATTAGTGCATGATGTTGATTAACCATTTTTTAGTTGTTTTATTAATGTAATACTAGACATGGATTTGAACTTTTAACTATAGTTTTTGTAATTTTTTTTAGAATCTTTTATATATAGCATTATGAAGTTATTAGGGATAGAATTATGTGAAAAGAATAAGTAGATTTAAAAAAAAAATTATAATGTGGATAGAATAAAGAATTGGTCTAACCTCAGTCAGACCTTGAAAATATCAAGATGTGCCAATTGACTTACAAAACTCGTAATTATAAATATCTATTATTGATTTAAAAAAATACAAAAAAATTAAAAATTAATGCTAGTAATGCATCGTTGTCAACCTCTAATATTAATATTCCAACTTTCTAAAATTCTTGAATAAAGAACTTTGCCCCTCCTAAGTTTGAATCCTAGTTCTGTCCCTGTGTCAGCAGAAGTAAGAAAGTACTTCGCAGTACAAATTGCATGGCCATTGTTTCTGAGTGTCCTACTAGAGCTCAACAAAGCAAACCTTATACCGATATATACAGCTAGCCAAGATACTTTTCCGCACCTTCCGAGTTATTTGATTATATATTTCATCTACTTTAACTTCTTAAATGGACTGAAATTTGAGATATTTTGGTATGACTTTGAGAGCTTCAGTGTTAGGGTTGGGTTTTAGGCCTCATCTGGGGGTTTTATATTTCAGTTTTAAATTCTGTAAATTGATCGCATAAATATGTAATTGAGACACCTGATTGATAACTTGTTTGCCCAATTTGATGAGAGTTTTATTCTTGAATGATGTACTAAATTATTATAAGATGAAATTATACTTTACCCCCTAAATTATACTCTTTTTACACTTGCCCTTTTAAACTATGAGAGTACACACTTACTTACCTAAACTATTACTCATGTAATACTTCCTCTCTAAATTATTATTCTTGTAACACTTTATATTCCATCTAATGGATAATTGTTTAGGGAAGGAAGTGTAAAAAGAGTAATAATTTTAGAGAATAAATAATTTAGAGAAGTAAGCGTAAAAGACAGTATAAAGTGCGCATTTTTGTGACTTGCAGCGCCTTCATGTTAATTCTTTAAGAAGGCTCCAATTCCAATGCAAACAATTTCGAACCAGTGGTCCATGACTCCGTGTAACAACTGGGTCCGACTTCAAAGGTGTAAGGAATACTAACATTTACAGAGTTTAAAACCCGTTAGTGGAATAGGTGCTTCTCCCGCCAATCCTATTGTGAGCAGATGTAAGAAACTAATCGTGATTACCAAAACCAATTGCACTGCCATTTGTATGTGGGTATCTCACTACTCACAGATCAACAAAGCGAACTACATACATGATACATACCCTTTTATAGACTATTGTATCTCTCATTTCCTTCTTCGCTTTGTTGCTTATAGACCACGTCATAATATTCAGTCAGCGACAAATCACATAATGAACTTTCCAATAAGCTTCATGTTCAACCATAAGACATTTTCAACTTTATTTCTTAATAAGATTCCAATGTCCTTTAGTCAATATTTTTTGTAATTTAATAGTTGTAAGAGGAAGGATTCAGTGAAAGAGCCATGATTATTATATAATTTAATAGTTGGAAGATGAAGATTAATTCACTTTAAGAGCCACGGTTTGACTTCAGAGGATGGACAAAATTTATAATTAGCCTACATGTCTCCATACAATTATAAACATTTATATGTGCATATGATGCATACGTACATATAACATACTAATCGCTAACCCATGCATTATACTGGAAAGCCTATTGAGTATAAGAATTTAAAAAAAAAAAAAACAGTTCTTTTTTTCATTATTTATTTATTTATTTTGGATTAGAATTTCAATCTAAAACATTCCTAGACTCAATTTGTAACATGCAATTAAAACATTTCCCTCTCCTTTGTGTGTGTGTGTTTGTTTTTCGAAAAAAAAAAAAAAACATATGAAACATGCAATTACTAAATAGAAATATTAATTAAACAAAAGTTTTAATAAATAAACATGTTAAAATAACTATTTGTAATAAACTGAAAGACATGGCCAATAACTGACCATAATCAAAGCACTCTCCTTAGCAATTGAATTTTGTAATTTTTTTTTTTTTTTGAGAATCAAAAAAGGGAGCTCACGTGTGTAATTATCGCCACACCTATGATTGTTATTTACGCTGATTTGTTTTTCTCTTTCCCCAACTCTTTTCATATCCACACGTTTTTAACTTATCTTATCTTAACTCCTTTCCATCCTCAACAGTAAACTCAATATCTTCCTCTCTCACACGGCAGCACTAAGGCTGTGTTTGGTTTTATGTAAAATGTTTTCAGGTGAAAATATTTTACATAAAGAAAAACATTTTCTGCTATTTGATAGCGATGTGGAAATTACATTGAAAAATTATTTCATGTGTTTGGTCTTGAATGTAAAAAACCTATTTCTAGAAAATGTAAGCAAAAGCCTGCCACCAGTCACCATTACCATAGACAAGAACAACCCACCACCAACCACCCAAAACCTAGATTGGGAAGAGAAAAAAAACCACCACCACTGCTATGTTGCCTCCAAAATCCATCAAAACACCACCACCCATGCCACCACAAAAACGACAACAAAATCAGAGATTAAAGAAAAAGAAAATCAGACAGAGAAGAGTGGGGGGTTTGGTTCGGGTTAAAGAGAAAAAGTGAGATGAGAGGGAGAAGACCACCGTGGAGTGGTGTTGCTTGGGGTTTGCTGCGAAGGAGCCGTGGAGGCTTCACCTTGTTGGATCGAGGAGAAGAAGAGAGGGAGAGTGGACTGATTGGTGAGGGAGGCTGATGGAGTTATTCGATCTGACCTTAGTTGGTAGTAGGGCAAGAGGAGAAATAGAGGGGAAGAGCTCGAACAAATATGGAAGAGAAGAAAAGATGAGGAAAAGAGAAAAAGAGAGGAGGAATAAAGAGGAGAAGGAGATTACCTTCACTGGCAAATGGAGTGTGCATGAATGGATGAAACTTCTAGTGCTCTCTCTCTCTCTCTCTCTCTCTCTCTCTCTTTGGGTAGCTATTGTGAGTGAGGCCAGAAATGAAATAAAGGTAAAATGAGTATGTAAAATGATTTACGGGTTAGGGGCTCTATTTTACGTTCAATTGAAATTTATTTTTAGTTTGACCGTATTTTCATGTGTACCCAAACACCCTCAAGAGGTTAAAATATTTTCCCAATTTCCTTACACCCAATACAAAGACAGCCTAAGTAACAGAGTTATGGTTTTTTTTTTTTTTTTTTCATAAAGGCCGTTGCTATTCTTCGCTCTTTATTCTCTAGCATCACACCTACTTCTTTGCACACTAAACCACACCATCAGGGACTGTGCTTTCTTTTCTCTCTTTTTTTTTTTTTTTTGAAAAACAAATTGCAGAGAGGATTACGAAAAATATGAAACAAAAGTTGAGAAATATAAATGAACTTATATATATATATATGTATGTATATATGTGTTAGGAATTGGGGTTGGTAACCAAGGCTAGCCCAGGTAACCAAGACTGGCCCAGGTAGCTGAGATTGGCCCAGCACCGTTGGGGTAGGGCCAGCGCTATGACAAAAGTACAAGGTATAGGTTCGACAGTCAGGGGAAAACCTACCACAATTGGGCTAGGTTAGGCCCAATACCTACTAGTAGGCCAAGGATACCTGACGAGGGAATAGTCAGGACTAAGATTGGTCCCCTGAGCACAGTTAGTGCCTTGGGGAAATTCGTTGCCAATCACTATTCGGCCTCAGGTACAAGTTTCAAGGACATCCTTAGAAGGAATCAGTTTCCTTAGGATTTTGGGCAGAAGTGGAATCGCATGGGAATTGATGCAAAAAGTAATGATTTGGATCCCCATTAAGGGGAGACTATAAAAAGGAAGATAGGATGAATGGGAAGGGGGTTGGTAAACTCAGAGAAGGGTGAAAATTAAGGAGAGAATAAAGGAGAGTGAGAGGAGGAATCAAAGAGGGTGAAGGTTGGCCTTGTGAGAAAGGACAGGAGAGAGCTGGGCTATCAAGGCAGCGTTTGAGGCAACATCTAGTAGGAGTGCAAGGAAACCTACCAACGAATAAATTGGGAGCCCAAGTTCTCCATCCTTAAGGGAAGTATCGCTGGGTCTGGGCACCACAATTGGAGCCATCTATGGGAATCCTACTCAACAGAAGACTTCGAGTTAGCTGATACTGTCCAATATGGAAGGTCCACACGCTAAAGAAGGGTTAGTTGAGGGAAATCATTCAAGGGCCTTTTCTCGAGACCAAAGAAGGTTGGAGAGCGAGCATAGAAAAGAGCAGCAACGTATGCAAGAAGGGCATCAGACCAGACTTGATTCCTACGAAGGATCCTCGCAAGGAGAGCGAACTGTATCTTACATCCCCGAGCAATTGTATCGTAGTGAGCGGGATCAGGAGTTGGAAAACTTGCGAAAGCAGGTCAAAAAACTAGAGATAAAGCTCAGAAGCTAGTGTCGTAGGAAGGATTGTGAGGGGTCGTCTGACGACCCCGCCTATGCTGGGGGTGGCACTGAAGAATCATCTCACTATAGCAGTTCGCATCGATTGAGGGATAGATCTTATGAAACCATGGGGCACCGTCATGCTTCTCCCTATTGGGATAGGCACAGGCATCATAATGCATCTTTGGACGCCATGAGCAGAGTGCTAAGGAGAGCTACCCGATCACCTTTCTCTGACAAAATAAAGCATTTTGAAATGCCGAGTCGTTTCAATCACCCATCGTTTACATGTTATAATGGCAAAACCGACCCAGTGGAGCATGTCAGCCGTTATATTCAAATGATATCTCTTTATTCCTAGAACGACGAGTTGATATGCAAAGTGTTCCCATCCAATTTCGGGCCCACGGCAATGAGATGGTTCAATGGTTTGAGGAAAGGCTCCATTCATAGCTTCGGGGAACTAATTTAGGCGTTCAAGGCACAATTTATAACTTGCAGTAGGGTTCCTCAATCGATCGACGCACTGTTATCCAAGAGGATGAGAAGTGGAGAGACTATTCGGTCGTATGCAAATAGGTACTAGGAGCTATATAACGAAAGAAGAGGAGATAATGAATAGGTTACCATAAGTACATTTAGGCTCGGGTTGCCATAGGAGTTGGACTTGAGGGACTCTCTGACCATGCATCCTCCCGAGAACATGCACCGGCTAATAAGAAGAATTGAGGAGTATAAAAGGTTGGAGGATGATAGGCTACAAGGCAAAGGAAAAGCCCCGGCCTCCTCCTAGTATAACAGAGATGCTCGGCCTAGAGATACCAGTAGAGAACCAGAAGGGAACTGAGGGTCCCGAGTTTGAACTTGATGTTACGGCCTGAGGGTGTTAATGTGACCTTCATAGAGCCCGTCTACAAGATCCTTGAGCGTATTAATAATGAGCTGTACTTTTGATTACCGGGGAAGATGGGCGGGGATCCGGCCAGAAGGAATCAAAGCCTGTACTGCGTTTACCACAAAGAGAAGGGTCATACCAGTGAGCAATGTCGTGTATTGAAGGACCACCTAGAGTAGCTTATAAAGGCGGGGCATTTGAAAGAATTTGTTGTTAGACAACGTGGTGGAAATGTATGACAAGGGTCAAGAATTCGAGGCAATACACTTCCCCTACCTTTGGGAATTATTGAGGTTATTCATGCAGCCTCTATTGGTGTGAATGTAAGCCATCAGAGGGGCATATTGAGTGTGGCAACCCTGTCTAGAGCAAAAGTGATAAACTGACCTGAGAAGGGGCTCGGGTGAATAGAGATTCGATCACTTTTGACAAAGAAGACCTAGAAGGAACGTCACAGCCGCATGACGATGCTTTGGTTGTGACCTCACGAATTGGAGGATTCTTGGTGAAGAGAGTAATGATAGACCAAGGAAGTGGGGCTGAGATCATGTATCTCGACCTGTATAAAGAGCTAGGGTTAAAGCCTGAAGATCTGAGCAAGTATGATACGCCGTTAGTAGCATTCGATGGAAAAGTAGTGGTGCCCATGGGGCAGATAAAGCTATCGGTAGTGACCAAGGGAAAGGAGGTTGAGGTAAATTTCATAGTAGTGAATGCCTTTTCGCCATACATGACGATCTTGGGGTGGCCTTGGATCCATGCTATGGGGCTAATACCTTCCACACTGCATCAGAAGGTCTAATTTCCTACTAAAGATGGAGTTGCCATGGTCTGTGCCGATAAAAATGCAGCAAAGTAGTGCTTAATGGCCTTGATAAACCATGAGATTAAGCAGAAGGAGCAAGTTGAAGTGGAGCAATTATAGCAATTACAGTGCCCCGAGGGCTTAACAGAGGCAAATAATGCTGAGGAGTTAGTTCAAATATGAATTTTACCTTACATCGACAGAGACTTTCAGATAGGAAATAGTTTATGAGTAGAAGATCAAGTGGAAGTTCTCCTATTGCTAGTACAAAATTTTGACGTGTTTGTATGGAATCCATACGAGGTGCCTGGGGTGGACCTGACCTTTATTACACATAAGTTAAATGTAGATCCCTTAGTTCCACCAAAAAAGCAGAAGCCGAGGAGATCAGTGAAGCCACATGTGGAAGCAGTGAAAGAGGAGGGAGAGAAATTGAAGCAGGCGGGGGCTATAAGGGAGGTGTTCTTTCCCGAGTGGCTATCAAATACTATGGTAGTAAAAAAGAAAAATGGAAAATGGAGGGTTTGTGTCAATTTAACCGACCTCAACCGAGCTTGCTCGAAGGACCCATTCCCGGTACCTAAGATAGATTAATTGGTGGACGCCACATTTGGACACCCAAGAATGAATTTTCTGGAAACTTTTAAGGTTATCATCAGATTGCCCTAACACCCGAGGATCAAAAGAAAACTTCTGTCATATCGCCCAAAGGTAATTATCATTACATGGTGATGCCTTTTGGGCTAAAGAATGCAAGAGCTACGAATCAACGTATGGTTACTCGGATGTTTAAAGATCAGATTGGGGACATGATGGAAGTTTATATTGATGACATGGCAGTAAGAGCAAGAAGAGTGAGAAGCATGTACCAAATTTGGTTAAGATTTTTGAGATATTAAGACAACACAAATTGCGCTCAATGCAAACAAATGTACCTTTGGTGTGGGGTCAGGTAAGTTCTTGGGCTACATGATAACTACCAGAGGAATAGAGGTTAACCCCGTCTAGATCACAGCAATTCAGCAGCTTAACCCGCCCAGTAATCCCAAAGAAGTGCAAAGACTAATCAGGATGATTGCCTCCTTGAATCGATGTGTTTCAAGGTTAGCAGATTGATGTAGACCGTTCTTTCAGTTGTTGAGAAAGTGTAAGGGTTTTCAATGGATTGAGGAGTATGACACGGTGTTCAAAAACTTGAAGTGCTATTTGGCAAGCCACCCTATTTTATCCCGACTTGAGCCCGAGGAAAATCTATATATGTATTTGGTGGTCTCTGACCATGTAATGAGTGCTGTATTACTAAGACATCAGGACAAAATCTAGAAACTAGTGTATTTTATTAGCAAAACACTGGTGGATGCAGAGACTCAATACTTGCCACAAGAGATAATGATGCTAGCATTGGTGCATGCTATGAGGAAGTTACCTCATTACTTCCAAGCCTATACGGTTTGAGTGTTGTGGGCGCAAGGGAAAAAGTGTCAGAGTCGCCATCTAGTTATATGGTCTAGGAACCATGAATATAGCGTCCTTTTGAGGAAGGACCTTTGGTCTTACTACCAAAGTATGAGTTCGGAGTTTAGGTACGCTCTCAGGAAGGTGTTAGACACCCAAGATCGCCCAACTCTAAGGTTGGCCTCCCATCATTATGTCTTACATCCTAACCTTATTAAAAACGTGTTCAACACTTGCATCTATACTCACACACAAACTAGCATACATCTAAGCATACAACATGGCATCTTGATCCCAAAGCAACATACTTATCAACCTAAAGCAAGAGGGCCAAACACAAAAGAAACCCTAGCATGTGAAACCTTATCATACATCTAAGCATGTTCCATCATATCATTAAAGTAAAACCCTAACACAAATACATGGACATTGCTAATGTATGACTTACCTTTTACTTACCTCTCAATAGCACAGCCCCTATCGCATCAATGCATGAGCATGTGAATGAATGGAATTAAAACTAAGAAAACCCTAATCTAAACATGTGATAACAAACAAACATGTTAAAAAGCGGACAAGCAATTATGGGCTTAAAACATATGAAAATGAGGTTACACAGAACAAACATGTGAAAGCAGAAACAAAACAAACATCACGTACGCTATAACTGGTCTGCGTATGCATGAATTCAACCTACGTGTGCAGGCTAGATCATGCATACTCAGATCCTTACCTAGAAAACCTATAAACACAGAAACAAAGCAGAACTTTAAAACAACAAACTAAACCTACGTACAAGAAAAAAGAAAAGAACTAAAGGGCTAAACTAAACAAACATGTATGAACATAAACCAAACAAAAAATGAGATTAAAATAAGAAAAGAAAGACAAAAAATAAAAAGAAAAGCTAGAAAGAATACCGTAAAGCAAAAGCTCTTAGGCTTGATTTTTTGACCGTTCCCCTTAGTCAAATACATCACAATTCAGTAAAATAGTGATTAGCAATCTTAAACTCAAAGGATTGGGGCTAGAAAAGGTCCCAATCAAATAAAAAATGACTTAAGGGTATTTTGTGAAAAACTCCTGTTAGGACATATGTGTTTCACTTGTTAGGAACATATGTCATATTTTATGTAATTGGCTAATTCTTTGACAAAACGTACTTTACTTGTAATTGGGTAGATCTAGGATGTGTTTAATACTTCAAGAAACATGTTCAAGTCTAGTATTAAAGCTATGAAGATTGGACCAAGAAACAAGTGAAGAAGGGCTATTCATTAAAGCTGGACAGATAGCTCAACACCTGCAGACAGATAGCTTGACAACTGCTCGACAGATAGCTATTTATTTAGATTTAATGAATGAAGCTCGACAGATTCTCGATCGATCGAGGTATCTATCGAGGTTACGGGAATTTAGATTTCCAGATCTGATTTTTGGCACAAGCTTATGTATTTATGTAGCGTTTCTTTTCTCACAACCGTAGACATATATAAGGCTTATTTTAGAGGCTGTCACATATGAGAATTCAAAGAGAACTCATGCAAAAGATGACCGTTGCCTTATTCTCTCTGAAAGAAGCTACTACATCTTTGCACCTTAAGGTTTTGTAACCAAGTGCTTCTTGATCTTCATTATTAATGAAGTGAAGAACTTTACAGCCAAAAATCTTCTTCTAGTTGGTGATTAAGTCACGTACTAGGATCTGCGCAATTGGTTAGTCACGTACTGAGATTCGTGCATCAAAGGGTGGCGTTCATATATTGAAGAGATCAGAGGTTTTGAAGCGGTAGAAGGTTTCTACTGTAAGTTCATCTATGGGGTTTTATAGAGTCTAGGGACAAAAGTTTTGTACTAGATCTAGAACTTCTCTTTACTATAGTGGATTGCTTTTTGGGAAGGTTTCCCCAGGTTTTTTACTGTGAAACTAGTTTGTTTCATTGGTTTTCCTAGGTCATCATATATTGTCTTAATTAACAACTTGAATTTAAAACTTGTTAATTCTATCACCTGGGGTCTAAATTTCCCAACAACTCCCTTTTGATTCACTATTTTCTAGTGAATCTTAGGTTTTTCTCGTGGGATTTCTGTGTGTTTTGAAAACCTACCATGTAATGCTTTTTATAGTGAAAAAAGTGGGGTTTGGAACGGCTCCTAGACGATGTGGCATTCATTCCAAACCTCAGTCATTATTGCAGAAAACTTGTTTTTCTTATACTTCTGAAACCCTAGCTGCGTACGTAAGACTGTGCTTGTGTACGCAAGCTTTAGCTTCTGTACGTAGGCTGCGACTCACGTACGCAGGCCAAGGGACACTTTGGTCATTTAATTTTCCAAAAATAGGTTTTTACTCATTTAAAAAGCTATATTTTCTGTTTTAACACTCCTCAAGTTAATTTAATATCTGATTGGGCTTTAAACTGGCCTTGGACCTTAGGGTTCGAGCATCATTGGGGAATGGTGGCCCAAGTCGTAAGAGGTACAAAATGTGGTGTCTACAGATGCCCTTTCTTTTAAATTGTGACCCACGCTAATGGAATCAAAAGAATAAGAGACAAAACATTTTGTTTCGACGTACTGCTCGGGCCCAAGCCACGCACATGACACACATCATGCATACATGGGGCGGGGTGCAACTCCGTAGAGCTGCGTGGGATTTGTATGTCCGAAGTCCCACTTTTGTTGCTCAGGAAATGAGCAACGACAGGTTTACTATCCCAGAACTTGTTTTGGCACTTGCAAGCAAATGACGAGTAACCCACTATCCTATAGTCACTAAAAGAAAAAGAAAACAAACAGGGGTGCTCTTACAAGCTAACCCATCACACAACAAAAGGATATAGTCTCTATGGTGTCCATCTAGGGCTCTTGCCTCAAACTTCTCTAGGTGACTTATTCCTCTTATCTTTTCCACTTCTTTCTCTACCTTTTCGGGTGAGGCTTTTGCCTCAGGTTGGCCTTGGCCTCTTTCTCTATCACTATCTTTGCCTTTTTTTTACCGTGCCTGCATATTCAACTCCCACAGGACATGTGCACGAGTAGAATCCACTAGGGATGGGGAAGAACTTGCTGAGGAGTAGATGTGAAGGAATCTTCTGCCTCTCACGACTTATTTGGAGATGAGAAATTTGCTGAGGAGTAATATAGATGGATTCACTGAGGAGTAGTGTAGATGTGTGATCTACTAGGGAAGAATCTTCTGCTTCCTATATGGCTCACTGAAGATTTTGAGGGAGAATCTTCTGCTTCCTCGCTAGGGATTTTTTTTGGTGTATGAGACAAACTGGAGAAGAATCTTTTGCTTCCTTACTGGGGATATTTCGGGGAAGAATCTTATACTTCCTTACTGGGGATATTTCGGGGAAGAATTTTCTGCTTCCTCACTGGGGATTTGCTTTAATGAGTTTGGGTCCATCGGGGAAAAATCTTTTGCCACCTCTATGGAGATAATGCTCGATATGCCTGAACTATTGAGGAAGAGTCTTCTGTTTCCTTTATGGGGACGATATTTGACAAGTTTGATCCTTTTTGAGGAAAAATCTTCTGCTTCCTTTACCGGGGGTATTGCTTAAGATGCTCGAAATATTGAGGAAGAATCTTTTACTTCCTTATTGAGGATGATGTTCTTGATATGCGTGATCCACTGGGGAAGGTCCTTGATGTGCTTGAACCACAAGGAATGGTTCTTTATGTGCTTGAACGAGGGAAAAGTCATCTACTTCCTTTACCGCTCACTGGGGAATCCTTTGATAATTTCATGTTAAATTGGGGTAATCTTGAGATGCTTCTCTTTTTTTGAAAGAATTATTTTTTTTTTAACTGTTCATGACTAAACTACACGTAGTTTAACCATCAGTTGTGTTCCCGCCTTTTCATTTTTCCTAGGGTTACCAACCGTTTCTTTTCTTCTTCATTCTCTTCATCCCCCTCACCTCTTCACATTCTCCATAACTCTTCTTTTTACTCTCTACGAAAACCTCCCTCTCCTCTTCTTTTCCCCACTTCCTGACTCTCTCGTCCTCTCAAATCCTCTCATTTTCTCATTTTCTCTCATTCTCTTATCATTTTCTCCAATGACACCCAAAGCCAAGAAATCTTCCTACGTTCTATCTTCCGATGCCTTCCATCTCACCCACTGGAGCGGAGCCATGAGGTTGGTGGGACCTCCACCATTGACATACCAACCAGAGAACCACACTCCCATGGGTGAATCCGTAAGTTTTCTCATTTTTTCTCATTTTCAAGTTTCTCTCTGATCTTCAGTTTAAATGTGTTTTTAGCTATGTAAATGCTCAGGTTTTACTATGGGATGGGTTTAGATGAAAACCTGAAACCTTAGGAGGGGTAGGAACATGTCTAGGATTGATTTTGGATGATGCTTCTTTGAAAATGTCGAAGAACTGCTTTTGTTTGTGTTCTTGCATGCGTAGGCTTGGGCCTATGTGCGTAGCTCTGTTCTTGCGTACGTAAGATGTTCTTGAGGCTTTGCATATGTGGGAATGGACCTGCATACGTGGGGACTTGTCTGCATGCGTGGGCTTTGACCCGCATATATGAGACACTTGGCAAAAGCCCTACTCTACCCATTTTTATTCCTTTTTCAACCATTTCACCTCCATATGCAATTCTAACACCCCTTTTCATCGTTTTTGCATTTGAACATCACTGTATCATTCTTTTTATCTTCATTCTTGCATCAAAACACCATATCCCAAAATTTCACTTGAATCATGAATCAAATGTCATCTTTCGTTTTGCAGTCATCACCCCCTTATGCTGGTAGGGAAAGCACTACTAAGGTGGTGGAGTGGTTCAACCTACTTGCCTTTGAAACCAGGGGTTATATCCGGGAGGTGGACTCTGTGCCTATCATCAGTCTTCTTCTGGGAAATTCTGTGAGTGCCACCTTAGCATAGTGCTTCATTAAAAGGTGGTGGGACATTACTCACACATTTCATATTGCCAAGTGGGAGATGGTGCTAACTCCCTATGACTTTTATCGCATGACTGGCCTTAGCTTCGAAGGGGCCATCATTAGTTTGGACGGTGTGTTAGGCATCCAGCTAGGCATCTACTTGTTGGGGAGGAAGTACTCCACCGAGACCATCCGCTACTTTAGACTTTGGGGTGTCTTTGAGGTGGCTAAACCTCTTCTAGGACTTTGGGGAGGCACAGAGGGACAACTGGGGGCAAGCATGTACTGCTTATCTTTACTCCACCCTTGACACTCTCAGCTAAGGCACTTTGCGGCTTGTAGGGCCTTGGAAGCTACTTAAGGTCAGGTCCCCTTTCATTCTTTACACTTTCACTTGTAGCTTGTAGTCTTGCAAACTGTACTGTCTTGAAAATTGTCATTTTGCATCTGTCATCTTGCAAATTGCCATCTTGAAAATTGTCATCTTGCATCTAACCTGTGGCTTGTGCTTCTTTTTCTGTAGTGGTGGGTGGTTAAGTATGGCCTTATAACTTCGGGCACTAATCTAGTTTTGAGGGATTTTCACCAAGTGACGGCACATCTTGTAGGGTTGACTTCAGATGAGGTAAATTTAAGAGTTCTAGTTGTTCATGCTTATTTCTGTATTACCCTTAGGATACTCTCTTCCTAAACTTGTTCCTTTATAGGTAAACTGGGCCCCATGGGCTGGCCATCACCTTCTTGCTACTCGAGATATAGAGCCTACCTCTCTCATCGCTTCGAAGATTACTTGACCTCTTGAAGGAGCAGGTTTGAGGGCTCTACATTTGGTGGAGAGGGTAAGGTACCAGTTGGTGGGTTAGGATAACCCACAAATTCTGAAGGACCCACTTAAGTTAATGCTTGCCCCACACTCCATGACTGATGCTGAATACAACTTGTGGGGAAGTGGTGTTGCCTATGCCAAGTGGCTTCTTGAGGGATTGGACTATGAGGAGTTCAACATTACTCGCTTCATACCTTCTCTTACCATTCAAGTATATACTCAACCTCTTGTACTTCTTCTCTCTTTTTTACTTTGTTTGTCATGACTCCTAATGTAGGAAATTGTAATAGGGGGGACCTACTACCAGTGAGCCCATTGATCCTCCACATGTCCCTTGGATGATCTATGCTAATGACCTGAATGGTTTTGCTCGGGAGTGTGTTGTGCCCCATAACCCTAATGTCATGGGCTATCCTTTCCTTCCTAACGCTCAAGCGGTGAGTTCTTTCCTCCCTTTGTCCTTTCTTTTTTTTTTTTTTTTTTTGCCAAATTTCTTTTCTTGTTTCAATCATTAACCCTTATTTCTTCAAATTGCAGCCCACTATCCAAGAGCATGAGGAGTTGGTATGGTTGGCCGGGAATCTTAAGTTGGAGGTGACCAACTACATGGTCCTGGAGGAGCGGCCCACCCAGGCGGTGGTGGTGGTGATGATGATAACGGTGGCGAAGAGGAGGATTTGAAGGCGACTCCTAGCTACCAGCCAAGGAAGAGGCGGCACTGTTGATTACCTGCAGTCACAGCATATATACAAAAAACAACACAAATTTCTTTTTTTCTTTCTTTTAATGTTTTTTTTCCCTTTAGCAAACATTTGGGTTTGGTTTAAGACAAAGGATTGTATTTAAGAACATATTTTTACATTTATGCTTTTGATTGGAACTTAGCACTTAATTTACAAGATAATGATAAATTGTATGTTTCTATACAACTTTGCTACTTTGATGCTTGCAACCTTATTCTTGGAATATGCCTTGAATGGTTCTTTAGTTCACAAGAACCCTAGAAATGCTTAGGAGTAGAAAAAATCTGCTCAAAACAGGGGAACATAGGCTTCTGCCAAGCGTCGTGCGTACGTGGAGATGAGCCTGCGTACGCAGCTTTGACTTTGCATACGTAGGGTTGATTTTGCGAATGTGGGCCGTGAATCAAAAAAACCATAGCCGACTTACTTAGGTATAAAAGTATCAGTTTGAGTCCAAAACCGTCACCAACGTATTTCCAACCCAAAGAACACTTTTTTGAGGTCTCCCAATGGCAGAAAACTCTCTTCTTGATGTCTCCACTTGGATTAGGAAGCCTAGTCCTGATTTCAAGGATTCTGTTGCTCCCTATGGCCTTTCTTGCATCTTCCCTAACCATCAAATTAGGGTGGATGAACCCCTTCTTTGTGCTACTGCCAACAATTGGGTTCCTTCTTGGCATGTATTCTGCTTCAAAGGAATAGAATTATGCCCCACTGTCGAGCAATTTGCTGCCATCATGGTTGAACTGGATATTGATGATCTTATCTTTCCTAGCACGGGGGAGATCTTCCTTCCTTACTGCGAGTTGTGTTGGGCGTCCCTAAAACCATAGCCAATAGGTGGTGTGTCCTCGGTAAACTCAACCTTAGGCTGGTCTTTGATTACTTTTTAGGTTCAGGCCTTCTTGAGGGTGAGAGACCATGATCGTACTACCTTCGTGCCTTTTGAATATGTGCCCTTGCAAGGTATTTCTTGGTCCAACAGTCATATTGTATGGACCTTCGGATGTTCATGGTGGCTTATGAGCTAAAGAAAGGTAATCTAGTGGGCTTAATCTTGGCAGAAACCCTCAATGGCTTAGATGCCTTTCAAAGGAAGGAAGCAAGCTTCTTTGCAGGAAGTCCTCTTCTTCTTCAGGTATAATCCCTAACTTTTTCCTAAGTTCTCAACCTAGCAGGATTCATCTAATTTTACATGGATTGCCTTTTAGTTTTCAACCCATCGAGGTACCTTATATTGTTTTTTATCATTATTTTTTTCTATTTCTTTTTTTTTTCCTTACTTATACTCTCCACCCTCTCTCTCTCTCTCTCTCTCTCTCTCTCTCTCTTTCTAGATATGGCTACAAGAGAGGCTTCGGTTGCTTTAATCTCCTACTGTGCCCCCCAGCACCTACCTCCCTAGGCATCTTAGAGATCGTCGGCTTCAGAATGTCATAGGCTTTGAAACGTACGTGGAGTTTATGGGTCGCCTTAAGGAGACCAACATTTAGTGGGTCGTGAAATGGTGGCATATCTCAAGCATGGTCCGTAGTTGCTGCAAGGATCATTGTGTGACTTTAGCTGGGCTTCAATACTGTTCTTACTACTCTACTTGCCGTTTCTCAAGGCAGTTTGGAGAGCGTCAAGGAGCCCCTGATGATGAGGGTGCCTTCCACACCGCGGTGTTCACCAATAGGATCTTGGGCTAGATTAATGAAGCTTGGCCACGTCGTAGGGTGACAAAAGAAATTGTTCCTCCCAAATACATCTACCCCACTGCAAGCTACAAGCAATGGTTGGAGGATGACATGAAGTGGATTCTGAGGGATGAGAAAGCTTACATGAAGACTAGTAAGTAGGCAAGAAGGACTACCTTGTGGGGCCCCGTAATTTACTTTTTTGCACTTTTATGATTCTCATATTTTGTGTTTGAATTTAATAAAGGATTGGAATGTTCCAAATCCCCTATGAAAACAAACTTATTATCTTTTAGCAATGAGAGAACTTCCATTTTTTGTGATCTTTGCTTATTGTCATCTCGTTTATTATTTTTATTATTTTCTTTTTCCTTTTGCCATGTAATTTTTGCCCATGACGTCCTTTGAGGAATTTTCGCCATGCCCATGGTCTTTTCCCCTAACTTTTGCCTAGACTGCCCTTTCGAGTTTCAACCTAGCGGGGTTCTTTTGCCTTAATTTTTGTCTAGGCCGCCCTTTTGGGTTTTCAACCTAGCAAGCTTTTTTTCTTTTTCTTTTTAAATGTGGTATTTCCAGAGCCTATCCATGTTAATGGGGGCGAAGCATCTCTTCCCCATCCAAATTTGTGATTCTTGTAGAACCTTCAGACATGAACTTCTTAATGATAAAAGGCCCAGACCATCTAGGCTTCATTTTTCCTCTTGGATCAAAAGTCTCATCTCTAAGCACCTTTAGGACCAAGTCCCCTTCTTTAAGGTTTCTTGGTTTCACTCTCTTATTGAATGCTCTAGCAATTCTTTTTTGGTACCCTTGTGCATGGTATTGTGCCTTATCTCTCTTCTAATCTATCAAAGCCAATTATTCATACCTCGCCTTAGCCCAATCCTCTTCTAGGACCTTGGCTTCTACCAATACCCTCAAAGATTGTATCTCCACCCTAATAGGAAGTACCGCTTCACTACCATAGACCAAGGAGTAAGGTGTCGCCCCAGCCAATGCACGGATAGAAGTCCTATATCTCCACAAGGCAAATGGAAGCTTTTCGGCCCAATCTTTGTGTGTCGCTACCATCTTGGCTAGGATATTGTTCACATTCTTATTGGCTGCTTCTACGGGCCCATTAGCTTGTGGTCGATATGATGAAGACTTGTGATGCTCAATGCCATATTCTTCCATGACCCTTTGGACTTCACCTTCAAAGTGGGAACCATTAATGGAAATGATCTCTTGGGGAACCCCAAACCGACATATGATGTTGTTTTCTAAGAACCGAGCCACATGCTTAGCCTTTAACACAAAATAGGAGGCTGCCTCCACCCACTTAGTGAAATAGTCAATTGCTACTAAAAGGTATTCATGCCCATTTGAAGCCTTAAGAGCTATCCTTCAAATCACATTTATGCCCCAAACTGAGAATGGCTATGGGGAAGTCATGCTATATAACTCACTAGGTGGTACATTGTTCAAGTTGGCATGTGTCTGACAATCATGGCAACTTTTCACGTAGTCCATGCAATTGGTATCCATTGTATTTCGATAGTACCTTAACCTAAGGATTTTCTTGGCTAACATTCTCCCATTCATATGAGGGCCGCAAATCCCTTGATGAACTTCTTCCATTACTCTCTAAGCTTCTTCTTTCTTCAAGCAATGAAGGGGTATACTATCCTAAGACCTACATAGGATGTATTGGATTGTCATCATCCTAATGGAATGACGTTCTCTCTTGTCGGCATCGTCTGGATATGCCCCTAGTTCCAAGAACTTCATGATGTCATAGTACCATGGAACTTCCTCTTCCTCTATGGCCATTATTGAAGCTTCGGTCTTCTTCCTGTGCAGTTTTTCATAACTTTGCTCAATCTCCAAGGGTCGTGTCCATACTCCCTTAGGTATTTGAACATGGAGGCTAACGTAGCTAAGGCATTCGCAAATTGATTCTAAGCTCTAGGGATGATTGTGTACTCAATCTTGTCAAAGGTTTTGGTCAAGTCCTCTAATTATTGTTGATAAGGCTTCAAATTTTCATCTTTCCCCTTCCACAACTTTTGTGTTTAGGCTATAACCAAAGTTGAGTCCCCAAAGACTTCGGCTTTTTTTACCCTCAATTCTTGAAGAGTTTCCATCCCAACAATGCAAGCCTCATATTCAGCAATGTTGTTAGTTGCTTCAAAGTTCAATTTGATTGCCAAAGGCATGTGAGACCCCTCGAAAGTGATCAAAAGTATCTCTATCCTGTTAGGACATATGTGAATCATGTTAGAAACATATATCAATATATAATTGGCTAATCCTTTAACAAAATGCACTTTACTTATAATTGGGTAGATTTAGGAAGTGTTTAATACTTTAAGAAACAAGGTTTCAAGTTCAAGTGTTAAAGCCATGCAAGTCTGTCCAAGAATCAAGTGAAGAAGTATAAGATTTTAAAGCTCGACAGCTAGCTCGATAGCTAGTATTTATCGAGGTTTAAAAGACTACTGAAGCCCGATGCTCGACAGCTTCTCGACAGATAAGCTATTTATCGAGGTTTATGAAATTCAGTTTTTCAGAGCTGACTTCACTCCAATCCTTGAATATGTGTTTAGGCTTTCTTTTCTCACAATCTTAAATATATATAAGGATTGTTCTAAGGGCCGTCAAAGGTTGCACAGTTGCACAAGTGTGAAGCAAAGTCTTGTTCATGCAAATTGTGACTGGAGACAGAATTTGCCCTAATTCATCTTTCTCTTGAAGAAATTGCTGTATTTGTACATCGTAGGGTTTTGTAACCCAGGAGCTTCGTGATCTTCATCATGTGATGAACTGAAGAATTTTATAGCCAACATCTTTTTCAAGTTGGTGATTAAGTAGCTTATTGGGATCCGTGCATCTATTGGTTAGTCACGTACTGGGAACTGTGCATTAAAAGGAGAGATTGTCACTACAGAACAAGTCCACTTGGGTATTGGGGTAAGGTTTCAACTGCAAGTTGGTATAAGGTACTGAGATTCCTTTACTTGTAACCGTTTGTTGTGATAATAGTGGATTCTCGGGAGTGGTGACCTTAAAATCACTTGGTAGAATTTTTACCGTGTAGGTTTTCCCCATTTGTAAACAAATCTTCGTGTTAATTTATTTTCCACTGCATATTTAATTAGTTGGTGATTTGTTTGCGCTGTCACGCATATTGTATATTAATTTGATTAACTAATCAACTTGGCTAATTAATTGGTCAATTTATCACAAGGGGTCAATACATTCTTAGCCTATCATATCCTATTCCCATATTGGTTTACGGCTCCGTCAAAGTACATCTTCCATGTCCCTAACTTAACATCCAAAATGTCCTCATCTAGAAAGTCTTCTTTACCAACTTCCCCCTCTATAGGATTCTCGGCACAGAAATCTAACACGAAGCTTCCTTTGATAGTTTTCCTAGCCACATACTTCAAATCAAATTCTGCTAGCAAAATCAACCATCTTAACAATCTTCCACCTAAAGCAGGTTTCTCAAAGAGGTACTACAATGGGTCCATTCTTGCTACCACCCATATTTGGAAGGGTAAAACGATATGTCTCAAATTCTGTACAGCCCAAACAAATGCAAAGCATGACTTTTCTATGGGAGTACACCTAGTCTCATAATCATGGAATCTCTTACTCAAGTAATATATAGCCCTCCCATTCTTCTCATCATCTTCTTATGCAAGCTTACTTCCAACTGCATCTGCTATGATGGAGAGGTATATGAGTAAAGGCTTTTCATGTTGTGGAGGCACTAGGACAGGCGAGTGGAGGAGATACTTCTTGATAAGTTCAAAGGCTTTTTGGCATTCATCATTCCATGTGTGTGGTTCATTCTTCCTTAGGAGTTTGAAGATGGGCTCACAAGGAAGTGAGCTTGGCAATGAATCGACTAATGTATTCTAGTCGACCTAAGAAACTCCTAATCTCTTTCTCACTTTTGGGTGGAGGCATATTTAATATGGCTTTGATCTTGGATGGGTCAACTTCTATCCCTCTACTACTCACTAGGAAGCCTAACAACGTTCTAGCAGTTACTCCAAAGGTGCACTTTTGTGGGTTCAATCTCAATCTATATTCTTTAATCCTCTCGAAGAACTTCCTCAAGTTTGTGGTGTGGCTTCCTTTATCCTTGTACTTCACTATCATATTGTTAACATAAACCTCTACCTCATTGTGCATTATATCATGTAGCAAGGCCATAACCATCCTTTGGTAGGTTTCCCCAGCATTCTTGAGGCCAAACGGCATCACCGTGTAATAATAGATTCCTCATTCAGTAGTGAAAGTGGTTTTGATCATATCCTTAGGAGCCATCTTGATTTACTTGTACCTCGAAAAAATATCCATGAAGGACATCAATGCACTTCCTGCCATGTTATCCACTAAGACATCAATGTGAGGGAGAGGAAAGTCATCCTTAGGGCATGCTTTGTTCAAGTCCCTAAAATCCACACACATCCTCACCTTCCCATCCTTCTTAGGTACGGCCACAACATTGGCTACCCATTTGGCTTCGTGTACGAGTTTGATGAACCCCACCTTTAATTGCTTAGTGACTTCCTCTTTGATTTTTAAGAGTCATTCAATCCTCATTCTTCTCAATTTTTGCTTGATGGGCACCATATAATCACGAGTATCAATGTGATGTTAAGCTATCTCGAGGTCAATTCTAGGTATATCTTCATAGGACCATGCAAACACCTCTTGAAATTCCATGAGGAGTTCTTGAAGATTTTTCTTTTCTTTTTCATTTAGATTTGAACCAATTTTAATTAAGCGTGGATTCTCATCATTGCCCAAATTAATAGTTTCAAGAGTTGGTTTCATAGGTTCAATTTTCTTTTCCAATTGTTTATTAATTTCATTTTCAAATTCATTTGAATCATTTAAGTGCAGAATTTCATTGTTATGGGACACATCAAAGTAAGCCAAATCAAAATTCATCTTATTGAAAATATTGAAGAGTACTTTGGAACTTGCATTACAAAACCTTTTCCCCATGTTCTCAGAAATCCCAACCCAAGTCCAATTATTAATGGGCCCCCATAGTAGGCATGATGAATTCCTTCTTCTTCCTTTCTTAAGGCTTGCAATTCCTCCCTTTGTCTTTCTTTAGCCAGTCTTCTTTCTTCGAGGGTTCCCACACATGTATAGCTTTTGTCATGTCATATAGATCCTTGCCCTTATTGGGCAAGTCTCTCTTTGCCTTGTCAAGGAACTAGTCACCATCATCCCCACTCCAACAGCTAATCATCTCATCATCTCCTTCCTTTCTTTATTCGTCACATGGTATTGGTCGTCGTCAGAAGAAGGGTCCACGTTGCATTCAAGCATGAAATGAGCTAGGATGATCTGGGTTGTCCCCTCCTTTGAGGTCCATTCTGGCTAATCGTGATCTTCCCACGATCCTGCATCTCCCGATTAGGAAAATTCGTTGACATGGGCCTTCTTGAAAGTCCATGGTCCTGGAGCACCCCTTAGTTGCGACTTGAAGTTGGATAAAGGTAGGCGGACTTTCCCTTCTGCCATTATGTGATTGATGCCTTCTTGAGTTAGCTTACTTGGTTCATGATTAGCCTTGTGTTTTTCAGCTTGTTCTTTCTCAATTTCGGAAATGTGACCTATTATCTCCTTGAGGACTCCAGCTTGCGCCTCTACACACTCGAGCATCTTTTGCATGAAGACCTTCTCACTTGCAGCGTCCATCTTTCCCTCTTGATAAGCCTTCCTTTTGGTTGTCTCACCTTCCATTGGACTTGGATTGGAGTGATGTCTGAAAAAGAAGTCTTATTTTCATTAAGTTCACGTCCCAATTAAAAGGTTCTTTTTACTTTTTTTCTCTTAGAAAATTCTTAAGTTTATTTTAATGAAGGCCCAATTACAATGCCACTTCCTTTCCTCTCATGGATCCTTGCCCCTTGTTTCATTGGGCTTTAGTCCACTTACAATAAAAGCTCTCATCTCACTCTCATGGGCTTTTATTAGAATGAACTTAGGAATTTTCAACCCTTTGTCTCGAACTTAGGCTTACAATGTGTTCATCACTTTTGGGCTTCCCATTCTTTATTCATTATTTCATCATTTTTTCTTGGAATAGCCCTCTAGCTAGAATAGACTATAGCCTTCCTCTCAAAGTCTATGAAATTCTCATCATTTTGGGCCTAGGCATACAACAAAGAGGGCCTAAGATTAGGGAAGTTCATTTTGGCTTTAAAGGATGTTGGATGCTGAGTCCATAGCGTATTCGTTATCTTAGGCCCAAAGTCCTTTTTTTCAAAAAGGCTTTTTCCACTTGGGAGGATAGCAATTAAGCTATGGTCTTATGAACCTTTCAAGTTAAGATATGCCTTTGGATTTAGGGACAAGCCTTTTATATGTGAGAACTTCTTTTCTTTTGTCCCAAAACATCTTAGGGTATACCATAACTTTAGGGCCATCCCTTCCATTTTTATACCTTTTATTTGTCCTTTAGAATTAGGTGAACACATGATATATGGTTGAACAAACAAGAGATATATAAAGGGTACCCTTCATGGTAGGGTTTAGGATCTCTTTAGTGTGGGTAGGCTCCTTAAGGCTAAAGGGATAGATAAGTAGGTCACTCACAACTAGGTGAGCAATGATTCCAACTAAAGGCCTAAATGGACCCCATAGTGGATTGGTAGCAAACCTTTAACGTACTCAAGGCCTATTATAGGCGATGGCATCGATTGTGAGTTGGTGGGATGAACTTTGGAAAATTTGGGCCTGAATGGAGCCTTCCATCTTCCCATTCATCACCAACCAAGGGTAAGGGACAAAAGAATCAGTGATGCGTGTGCAAAACAAGTATTGAAAAGGTTTCTATTAAGGTTAAGAAACAAGACACATAGGAATTAAACTCACCATTCCCTAGTGGAGTCGCCATTGTGGGCATAAGGGAAAAATTTTCGGAGTCTTCATCTAGTTATATGGTCTAGGAACCATGAATACAACGTCCTTTTGAGGAAGGACCTTTAGTCTTACTACCAGAGTATGGGTTCGGAGTTTAGGTACGTTCTTGGGAAGGTGTTAGGCACCCAAGATCACCCAACCCTAAGGTTGGCCTCCCATTTTTGTGTCTTACATCTTAACCTTTTTAAAAATGTGTTCAACACTTGCATCTGCACTCACACACACACTAGCATACATCTAAGCATACAACATGGCATCTTGATCCCAAAACAACATACTCATCAACCTAAAGCAAGAGAGCCAAACATAAAAGAAACCCCAGCATGTTAAACCCTATCATACATCTAAGCATGTTCCATCATATCACCAAATTAAAACCCTAACACAAATACATGGACATTGCTAATGTGTGACTTACCTTTTCACTTACCTCTCAGTAGAACAACACTTATGGCATCAATGCATGAGCATGTGAATGAATGGAATTAAAACTAAGAAAACCCTAATCTAAACCCTAATCTAAACATGTGATAACAAACAAACATGTTAAAAGGTGGACAAGCAATTATGGGGCTTAAAACATATGACAAAGATGCTACACAGAACAAACATGTGAAAGTAGAAACAAAACAAACAAGAATTTAGGATTTCTGGGTAACAGCATCACGCATGCTAGAATAGGTCAGCGTACGCATATTTGGCCTAAAACAACAAATTAAATCTATGTGCACGAAAAAAGAAAAGAACTAAAGGGCTAAACTAAGCAATCATGTATGAATATAAACCAAACCAAAAATGAGATTAAAACAAGAAAAAAAAGGACAAAAAATAAAAAGAAAAGCTAGAAAGAATACCTTAAAGAAAAAGCTCCTAGGCTTGATTTTTTGATGGTTCCCCTCAGTCAAATCTGTCACAATTCAATAAAATGGTGATTAGCAATCTTAAACTCAAAGAATTATGGCCAGAAAAGGTCCCAATCAAATAAGAAATGACTTAAGGGTGTTTTGTGAAAAATTCCTTTTTGATTCATAATTTTCTAGTGAATCTTAGGTTTTTCCAGTGCGATTTCTATATGTTTTGAAAATGTACCATGTAAGGCATTTTATAGTGGAAAGATGGGGTTTGGAACGGCTCCCAGATGATGTGGGACTCATTCCAAACCTCAGCCATTATTGTAGAAAACTTACCTTTTTTTATGCTTTTGAAACCCTAGCTGCGTACGCAAGAATGTGCCTGCGTATGCATGCTTTAGCTCGCGTACGCAGGTTGCCACTCACATACGCAGGCCGAGGGCCACTTAGGTCATTTAATTTTTCAAAAATAGAATTTTGCTCATTCAAAATGTTATATTTTCCATTTTAACTCTCCTCATATCAATTTAATATCTGATTGGGCTCTAAACTGGCCTTGGGCCTTAAGGTTCGAGCATCATTGGGAAATGGGGACCCGAGTCGTAAAAGGTACAAAATGTAGTGTCTACAGGTGTTGACCAAATATCCCCTACAATCACTTCTGAGGAGATCGGATTTTACCGAGAGAATAGCCAAGTGGCAAACAAGAGTCGAAACGTTTCATATACGGTACAAACTGAGGAACTCTATTAAGGGCCAGGTATTAGCAGACTTCGTGGCCGAATTCATACCAGCACCAGGGGTCTCCGCAGGGGTATGCCAAGTTTTAGTTCGACCATGGCGAGTGTTTATAGACGGTGCATCTAACGTAAGAGGATCTGGGGTCAGAATTGTAATGATGTCCCCTGAGGGGTCAAGATTGGAAAAATCATTAAGATTGTGTTTTCGAGCTTCAAACAATGAAGCTGAATATAAGGCACTTATTGCTGGTCATAGGGCAGAACAGAAGTTGGGTGCCGAGGAGGTAGAGATATTCTTAGATTCAAGACTAATGGTAAGCCAAGTAGAAGGAAGCTTTGAAGCAAAGGACTCCCATATCTCGCAGTACTTGAAGTTGTTTGAGAAACTGCAAGCATGTTTTTGAAAGGTAAGTGTGGCTAGAGTACCAAGAAATCAGAATAGTCACACCGACTCATTGGCCACTTTTGCCTCATCGCCATATGAATGTGTTCCACAAATGATTTTTGTAGAGTTGTTGGAGCAACCAAGCATAGAGCATCGCTTAGTCATAGCCTTGGCCTCGTCATTTGAGCTAAGTTGGATAGACCCATATGTTTCTTTTCTAACTGATGGATCTTTACCGATTAATGCAAAAGGGGCAGAGAAGGTAGGGAGGATGTCAGCTCGTTTCTGGTTATACGAGAATAAGAAGTTGTATCGACGATCATTCGGAGGTTGATATCTGTTATGCGTCCACCTGAATGATGTTGCTGAACTCCTAGCTGAGTTGCATGAAGGAATTTTTGATGAACACTTGGGGGGAAGGTCTCTGTTTCACCAAGCTATGACCCAGGGGTTTTGGTGGCCAATATGAAACGAGATGCAGCTGAATATGTCAAGAAGTGTAATCAATGCTAGAAACACGCCCCAATCATACATCAACCAGGTGGAAACTTGAACCTGATCACCAGTTCGTGACCCTTTGTGCAATGGGGTCTAGACATTATTAGGCCATTTCCTAGGGTAACGAGAAATAGAAAGTTTGTTTTGGTTGCCACCAGCTATTTTATGAAGTGGGTGAAAGCTGAAACCTTGGCAGACATCAAGAACATCAATGTGAAGAGATTTGTATGGGAGAATATTCTCACAAGGTTTGGGGTACTCCGGACACTAGTTTTGGACAATGGACTGCAGTTTGACAGCAAGGCATTTCGAGAGTACTGTAGCGATCTCGGAATCATCAACAGATACTCATCCTCGACATATCCCTTGAGTAATGGACAGGCGAAAGCTATGAACAAGACAATTGTCAATGGTTTGAAGAAGAGACTAGAGGGGGCAAAAGGGAATTGGGCTAAGGAGTTGCCGAGCGTTTTGTGGGCTACCAAACCCCACCGAGGAGGTTAATCGGTGAAACTTCCTTTTCCATAATGTACGGGGCAAAAGTAGTCATCCCAGTCGAGATAAGCATGTCAAGTATGAGGGTTGTTAATTTCTCTCCAAGCAGTAATTACGCACAAATGTCCAAAAATTTGGACTTCTTGGAAGAGAGACAAGACATGACTTCCGTTCGGCTAGCAGATTACCAGCAAAAGTTGGCTCGGGGGTACAATAGGAATGTAAAGCCTAGGGAATTCATGGCAGGAGGCCTAGTCTTACGGAAAGCAGTGGGAAGTATGAAAGACCAGAATACAGAAAAGCTCGCCTTGAACTGGGAGGGGCCGTACCAAGTGACTGTCGTGGCTGGAACGGGCGCTTACTCTCTGAAGGATATGGAAGAAAGACCCTTACCCTGACCATGGAACGTCTGCAATCTGAAGAAGTATTAGTCTTTATTGTAATATAGTTATTGTAAGAAATGTCCAATGTTGTAAGTAGGTTTGAACAAAAAACGCAAAATGGATTCAGCTGCTTTGCATCAAATTACACTTAAGAATTGTTGAATTATTTTCCTAAGCACATAAACCTAGCCTTGGCCTGACCCTGGTCACCGACTAGGTGGAAACCTTTATGAATTTTTCTCTAGGGACGGAAACCTAACCTCGGCCTGACCCCGGTCACCGACTAGGTAGAAACCTTTGTGAATTATTTCTAAGGACAGAAACTTAGCCTCGGTCTGACCCCGATCACCGACTGTGTGGAAACCTTAATGAATCTTTTTCGAAGGATAGAAACCTAGCCTTGGTCTGACCTCGGTCAACGACTAGATGAAAACCTTAAGGAATTATTTCTAAGGACAGAAACCTAGCCTTGATCTAGCCCCGGTCACTAACTAGGTGGAAATCTTACAGGATTTTCTATTTTAAAAACAAAGGATCTAGCCTGGACCAATAACTGACTGGCTAAAAGACCTTGGCTACATAAATTGAACTACAAATTTTTTCCGTTTAGGACGTTTCCCGTGCAGTAACAGCAGCTGCTCACAATGTTTCTTAACACTAGTTAAAGGTCATGGTAACCCCTCGTCTAGGCCAAAAGGGTTGGTTATGCCACGTTCAGGTCACCAATTGTATATACTTAGAGCAATTTGGGAAATTCAACAGCACAACTTCATTTAAAGATGGCACGTTATTTGAATAAAAGGGGTCGGTTACATGATCATATACTAATCAAAATATTGTAATAGTCTAAATTTAAAAAAAAAAATGTGTATATAATATAAAAAAAATGTAATGAAATAACATATAAGAAATTTAGTCAAATGAATTCAATTTCCATATTTGGCCAACAAAATAGTGTTCAATACATGAAACAAATACAAATTAATTGAGTACATAGAGTTTAGTGAATTTAACACCAAAAAAGAAAAATGAAAAAAAGAAAAGAAGATGGAAAAGAGTAAGTGGGCCGGCAACATCAGATGACCTGGCCTTAGGTCACAGCAGGGGTGGCCAAGGAGACTTCACTAGCATTTGATGGGGTTGGCCCTTGGTTTACTTGAGGAGTTCCTTGTCCCTCGAGAATGACGGTGGATGCCAGATTATCCACATCGATCACCAGCACATGGGAGTCTATTTACTAGGCCAACTTCGCCATGTTGGGGTTGTCTTCCCCCTCTTCATCACCATCATCGTCATCAGGTTGCTCCTAGGTCGGGGCCTGAACGAACGGATCATTGGGCAATGGTATCTAATTTGGGTCCCTGAACGCAGAAGATTTGAGGAAACTGATCGCAATCATGGCTGCCATCTAACCGTCCAAAAACCCAAGCCTCCGAGCCTAGAAGATGACCGCACCTGCTGAATTCTTAGTGTCTTTGAACCCCATGTTATAGAAAAACTACTCGCACATCTTCATGGTCTCCTTCAGGTCAGCAAGCTCCTTGTCGTGGGCTGAGACAAGTTGCGGCCTTGGCAAGTTTAATCTTATCCTGCCCGAGTTTACCATGCTGGTTCTTCATCTTTTGCTCGACCAGTTCCTAGGCCCTCTCGATAGAAGTTGCCCTTTGCTCCGTCGTAGCCAACTCAAGGAATTTTTCATTTAAAGTGGCCTCGGCCACCTGCTTCAAGGTCTTCTCCTTCTCCGCTTCCTCCATGATGCCATTCAGCCGACCCTCCACAACGTGGATCAGTTAGGCAGCCTAGAATAATAACGGAAGTGATTAAAGAATTAATATAAACCGAGAATTAACACTTAGAAAAAAAAAGAGAGAAAAAGAACAGAAAAGAATGAAAGAAGGAGGGGGTACTCATAGCTATGTTGTGCCATTTCAGCTTGAGGACGAGGTCCTCATCCCGACAGCCCAAGTAATGCTCCATGTCTGCAAATAACAAAAGGGCCTACCTAAGACTCTCCGCGACCTACCCTCCCATACCGCTCCTCCAAGTTCAAACAAAGGAGTCGATGGGTAGGACATTCTCGCCTAACATGAAAGTACATTCCCATCCTAAGGATAGGGGTGCGAAGGTGGAGGCCACATTGGACCCAACGATCACTAGTTGATCGGCAAGCCTTGTTTCTATGGGAGTCTCCCTGGGCGTTTAAGCCACTACAGTGCCTAAAACTGCAGCAGGGGGCTGTTCAGTGAGAGGGGTACCGGATTCAAATGAAGGATCATCGGCACCCCTCTGCCTCTTCCTACATTGTCGGGATATAAGGGGAGTTGTCTACTAGGGAGTCGGTTATGGAACAGGTTGACCCCTGACAGGCTGGGTGCTTGAGAATCAACGATCAAGGCCCATAGTGTGTCGTTGAACCATCTTTTCTGTCAGCTCAGGGGGGGGGGGGGGGACGGGGGCTTCGACCGGTATGTGTTCTGCTCGGCCGTGAAAAACTGTGTCCACCAAACCATCACAGAGTGGTTCAAGTAAGCCCTCCCTTACTCTTCGAGGTCCCTGGTGCCGAGCTTTGCCGCTTGTAAGGCCGTTTAGCAAAAATCCAGGCAGCTGAACATCCAAGTAAGATAAGAGAGGGCTGCCGACTGTTAGAGCACCCGAAGAGTCCTAGTAGCTGGTGTATGAGGGCATACAACCAAGAATTGGATGTGATGCTCTAAGTTATCTGTTGTAGTGCATGAAAATCTCTAAGCGCAGGACGAAATTGAGGTCTCGAGACTATACGACATCTAGGTTGGGTTGAAATCTTTTGGAAACTACATTGAGGAATAGAGAACAACATTATAAAAAAAATAAAATAAAAAAAACCCACAAAACAAACAAGTAAAACAACAAAAAAGGAAGGGAAGTTCAAGCTAAAATTTGTTCTTTGAGGTTATGCTAAAGTCTTTGGAAGGAAGATACCAACCTATCTGCTGAAGAGAGGTCAAGCACGTGAGTTCTCCATTGAGCCAATTCCCGCTCACTCTAACAAATTCCCTCAATTCCTATTGGAGTCGGGGAGGCACAATATTAGCCTAACCATGGTGTTTCGGGTTTGAAGATAATACCCGTTCTTCAGACTACCCCAGATGTCGTATGAGAAGTTGATATCATGGTGTGTAAGGTTTACGCCGTATAGTCGGTTAAGGCACCCCACACAATTTACTACCCTGTAAAAATTAGGCAGACACTGGTCAGGGCTAAGTCCGTAAAAGCAAAGACTCCTACATAAGAGGGGATCTACTAGAAACTTAACACCACCTTCTAGTATGGACATTAAGGGAAAGAAGACTACCCGAGGCAATCTCTGGTCATCTATATCTCCCTCGTGACAGTATGATATATTCACATCATGAGGGATGTTAAACCTAACTTTAAAGGGTTCTACATCTGCGTTAGTATTTAAAAGGTAAGAAAAACTCATTTTTCTACTAAGACAACTAAGGAAGAGCGGGAATGAAAGCGGTAGGAGGAAGAAGAACTTACTGTATAATCTCATGATAGCAGGGACAGACTTGGGAGAAATTTAGAGGCTTGGGAAGAAGAAGTTGGTAAGGGTATGAACTTAGAAGAAGATAAAGAAGATTATGGTAGGCACCATGGCTTTATTTATAAGGAAAACACCATTTAATGCTACCGCGGGAAGTTAATTAATTCCCACCGTTACTTCTTTTCACGCATGTGTCAGTAATTAAAGCGTCAAATCATCTTGACCGTCCGATGTGACAACTACGGCCACGTGCACATAAAAAGCAAGCTATTATGTCCATTGCATTAATCGGCTTACGATTGATCTTCCCGAGGCGTAACAATAGTTTTGAAAACCTTTAACCGACTACCGAGTAGAAAGACCCTGATCCCATCTCCACTTCATGAAAATGAGATCCTGGGGGGCTATTGTAAGGACCTGGAGTCGGTAACCAAGGCTAGCCCAAGCAACCAAGACTGGCCCAGCACCATTGGGGTAGGCCAGCGCTATGACAAAAGTACAAGGTATAGGCTCGGTATTTGGGGGAAAACCTACCATAATTAGGCCGGGTTAGGCCCAATATCGACTAGTAGGCCAAGGATAGCCGACAAGGGAACAGTCAAGACTAAGATTGGTCCCCCGTGCACAGTTAGTGCCTTGGGGAAATTTGCTGCCGATCACTATTCAGCATCAGGTACAAGTTTCAAAAGAATCCTCAGAAGGAATCAGCTTCCTTGGGATTTTGGGAAGAAGTGGAATTGCATGGGAATTGTTGCAAAAAGTAATAATTTGGATCCCCACTAAGGGGAGACTATAAAAAGGAAGATAGGATGAATCGGAAGGGGGTTGACAAACACAGAGAAGGGTGAAAATTAAGCAAAGAAGAAAGGATAGTGAGAGGAGGAATCAAAACGGGTGAGGGCTGGGCTTGTGAGAAAGGAGGGGAGAGGGTTGGGCTATTAAGGCAGTGTTTGAGGCAACATCTAGTAGGAGTGCAAGGAAACCCACCAACAAATAAATTGGGAGCCCAAGTTCTCCATCCCTAAGGGAAGTACTGCTGGGTCTAGGCACCACAATATATATATATATATATATATATATATGTGTGTGTGTGTGTGTGTGTGTGTGTGTGTTATGTATCATATTATTGTACCTGTTAGTTTAACATAAGGGTTTTTTTTTTTTTTTTTGGAAAAACAAATTGTAGAGAGGATTATGGTGTAATTCAAATTCATTTTTGTGTTTTCCAATGGGGAAATGATGGAGATGCAGAGAGTGTTTGAAGGAGATAAGTTTTGGGGGAAGGAGAGGATTTTGATTTTGGGGGAAGGAGATGGTAGTTTTGAGATATGATAAGAAAGATTTTTTTTTTTTTTTTAATTTGCTTATATAAAAAATGTGAAAACTCCACGTGGCAAGTTCTAAGGAAGTAAAAAACAAATCAAAAGCTTCAATTTTTTTTTTTTTTTTTGAGAAAAAAAGCTTCGATTTTATAGATATATAGATTATCATATTCTATAGATAAAAGCATAGACTAAGAGAAAGTTAAATCTTAAAATGTCTCATATTATGCCACATAAGATAAAAAGATCAACTTTAATTATATATAACACTTAAGATTATTCTAAAAAAAATCATTTAAGTACTATTTTAAAGTTAAAAATATCACATATCTATCGTATTGTGTTTATTTGTTAGGATTTTTATAAGCCATTTGTAATTTCATTTCATCATAAAAAAGGTACTATGATTCTCAGACAATGATGTTTTAGTAATTAAATAAACCTCAAGTACCATTAAAGATAAGTTTTGTTTAAAAAAAATTATTGAATTATAACAACTTGAGCCATATTGTAATCATTTGTGGGTGTAAACTTTAGAGTTCTAAGTTAAAAATAATATCAAAATATGAAGTTAAAAATAATTGAATTACAAGACTTTTAATATCATATCTAGTCGTCATAAATCATAATAGAATTATGTCCCTTATTTTCTAAAAATTAAACAAAACTAAAGACGAGCAAAATACAGACCGAGTGACCGACACGTACTAAAAATTTGTGTATCTAATTGGTCCCTGCATCAAAAACAAAAGATATAGTGCCAGCTGAGTGAAACTGAAAATGTATTACTTATTTGGCTAATTATAACTTAATCTGAAGCGTTAAATTGATAGTTATTAATTAGGGCATTCAGAACTTGCAGAATTTGTACCAATATGATTCTTTTCGTCAAGAAATCAACTATGAATTGAAAAGGAAAATTGTAACAATGATGTATGCTAATACCCTAAAAGTTTTGGTGTGGCTCTTGTCGTTGTTCATTTACATTACTCCACTATTCCAACTACCAATCATTTATTGATTTATTTATTTTCTTAAAAAAATCATTTATTTATTTATTCAAGTTGTATCAGATTCATAAAGGGAACAAAAAGAATACTGTCGAAGAAGAAGCTGAACATAGAAGCTATAAAACAAGAAAGAAGAAGAAAGAACAAAACGACAGTACCTTAGCTGTTAGCTAGTAAAACGACTTGTAGTTTAGCTTCACGTAAATAGATCTTTAGTGAACACACATGCTACACGTGTTAAAGTTAGTTGCTTTTTTGTTATCACTGTTTTTAGCTGTCTTTGGTAGGCTAAAATGGCCAAATATTACTGTTTACCGAAATATATATCAATCTACCACTGTTTTGGAAATATGTAGGAATTTATCACCTTTTTGAAACTCGAGTTTGTCATGTAACTCGAGTTCTTTGAAGAAATAGCCTTCAAATTTGCTGGAAAAGTTTTGATGGAACTCAAGTACTATAAAAAATTTTCAAAATTTTTCCATGGAACACAAGTACCATGAAAAACTCGAGTTCCCCAAACTTGAATACCCAAAAAGTGGTAGATCCCTACATATTTTTGAAACAGTGGTAGATTGATATATATTTCGGTAAGCTGTGCTATTGTGCCATTTTGGCCATCTTTGGTAGGTAAGTTAGTAGTTTGTTAGTGTTTCTGCTGTGTATATAAAGCCAATTATTTGAAGTAATTAATCAAGAAGTCATTTTCTCTCGAATTCCTTTTCTGATATGGTATCAGAGCCTAAATTTCTAGGGTTCTAATTGATTGATCCTCTGTTTTCCATTTTTCCTTTTCTTTCTTCTTCTTTAGAAGGTTGAAGCATTCATCCATGGCTACTATCACAGCCAATGCTTCCACCTCTGAAACACCACCATCTTCACAAGATTCATCAATGGCAGGATGATCCTTTATTCTTGCATCATAGAGAGAATCCTAGTGCAGTTCTTGTTTCTCAATCCTTAGTTGGTGGAGAAAATTACCCAGCTTGAGCTTGATCTATTAGGAAATCTCTTATTGTCAAGAAAAATCTAGGTTTCATAGATGGTTCTCTCACTCTTTCATCTCTTCTTGTGAGAACACCATCAACAATTCAAGCTTGGATTCGTTCAAACAATAAGGTTGGGACTTGGATTATCAATTCAATTTAACCAAAGATTCAAGCTAGCATTGATAATATATAGAGATACGACATTAGAGATTGGGAATGACCTAAAAGAAAGGTTCTTTCAAGGAAATGGACCAAAGATGTATAACTTACAGAAAGAAATTGCAAAGCTTCATTAAAGTGAGGTTTCTATCACAGGTTTTTTCACTCAATTGAAGGTTTTGTTGGATCAATTGCAAAACTTTAGTCCCTTTCCAATGTGTACATGTGGAAAATGTGTTTGCAATGTGAATCAAAAGCTTGTTGATCTGCAAGCTAAAGAATCTAAGATGAAGTTTCTTATGAGATTGAATAAGTCTTTTACACAAGTCAAAACACAAAATTTTATTGTTGGATCCTCTTCAACCTACGAAAAAATTGAACATTCAAAGCAAAATCATGCGAGTTATCCTTCGAGATCTCAGAGTTCACTAGAATCAAGCTCAAAAGCCTCCATAAACACCAAGAGACTACAACCTCTAAAGCCCCAAAGAACTTCCACTACAAATCTTTGAAAACGAAGAACATTCGAAGAGCATTCATCCAAACCATTCTTCCAAGTCTTAAATTTCTACTAGAAACAAGCTTTAGAGCCTCCAGAAATCTCTAGCAAGCCTACAATGAAAGATTCATCGCAATTCCTTTCCAAAGACCTTTCAATCCACTTTCCAATCCAAGGGAAGGACATCTTGTGCACTAGTAAAGACTACATCGACGCGATACTTGGTGTGCAAGAATAAAAGGATCATCAATGGCAGGATGATCCTTTTATTCTTGCATTATGGAGAGAATCCTGGTGCTGTTCTTGTTTCTCAATCCTTAGTTGGTGGAGAAAATTACACAGCTAGAGCTCAACTTGTTAGGAAATCTCTTATTGTCAAGAAAAAGCTAGGCTTCATAGATGGTTCTCTCACTCTTTCATCTCCTCTTGTGAGCACACCATCAACAATTCAAGCTTGAATTCATTCAAACAATATGGTTGAGACTTGGATTATCAATTCAATTTCACCAAAGATTTGAGCTAGCATCGATAATATATAGAGATACGACATTGGAGATCTGGAATGACCTTAAAGAAAGGTTCTTTCAAGGAAATGGGCCAAAGAGCTATAACTTACAAAAAGAAATTGCAAAGCTTCATTAAAGTGAGGTTTCTATCACAGATTTTTTCACTCAACTGAAGGTTTTGTTGGATCAATTGCAAAACTTTAGTCCCTTTCCAATTTGTTCTTATGGAAAATGTGTTTGCAATGTGAATCGAAGGCCTGTTAATCTGCAAGCTAAAGAATCTGAGATGGAGTTCTTATGGGATTGAATAAGTCTTTTACACAAGTCGAAACACAGATTTTATTGATGGATCCTCTTCAACCTACGAATACAAAGAACACTCAAAGCAAAATCATGCAAGTCATCCTTTGAGATCTCAAAGTTCACTAGAATCTAGCTCAAAAGCCTCCATAAACACCAAGAGACTACAACCTCTAAAGCCCCAAAGAACTTCCACTACATATCTTTGAAGACAAAGAACATTCATCCAAACCATTCTTCCAAGTCTTAAATTTCTACTAGAAACAAGCTTCAAAGCCTCCAGAAACTTCAAAAACTTTGATCCATAGAAGTTTTATCGGATTCAAGCTCTAAAGCCCCGAATAACTTTCACTACAAATCTTCGAAGATCAAGAACGAGAAATCTCTAACAAGCATACAACGAAAGATTCATCGCAATTCCTTTCCGAAGACCTTTCAATCTACTTTCCAATCTAAGGGAAGGACATCTTGTGCTCCAGTAAAGACTACATCGACGCGATACTTGGATAGAAAACTTTTCCAAGGAGATCAAATCAAATGATTCTTTTGTTGTATTAGAATTTAAATACAAAGAATTGTGCTTACAAATTCATCAATACAAATATATATTTGTGAAACATTTTCAATTATTTGATTTCCAAACTTGATATTTTGTGTTTACAGACATTTTTTTTTTTTTTTTTTGCTAGGTAAATATGCGAGGACTCGAACCCCCGAGCTTTAGGTATACAGGGACACCGAGTGCCACTAGGCTACAAGGCCCAGTGGCTTGTGCTTACAAACATTTAAGCATATCAAGAACATTCAAACATATTAGATGAATTTAAAAGGCATACTTTGATCCCCAAATTAACATCACAATAACATAAAATAAATAAATAAAACAAGTTTGTGGAATGGATTATACCTACGTGCTAGATCCATACAGTGAAGGATGAGGCTTTTTGTGATGGTCCTAAGAAGGGAGAGAGTACTCACTCAAACAATAAAATTTCTATGCATGAATTTATGTGAGCTTACTTGATAGCATCTAAAAAAACTTGTTCATTGAGAAAATCTCAAATTTATTTTCTTGTGTATGTCTACAGCTAAAAAAATAATCTAATTATTTTTCTTTGTCCTCACTCCCACTATTTCTCTCTCCTTATGCTGTGTAGTCTTTGTTTTCAGGCACAGCTCTCTATGGCTGTACTTTTCTCCAATGCGGCTGCCTTCTCTATTGCAGGCGGCAGTCACTCTCTCTCCAAATTCACCTCACATGCATTTCTCGATTTATAGAACACAACCTGTCGCCTTTACTCACAGACTCACGTCTCTTAATTCACTTGGGACTTCTGTCCATGCTGGTCATACTGAGCTAAACACCCCTTGACACATCTATTTTTGGTGATTTTGACCTGGGTTTTAGTTCCCCATGTTTTTTGCTAATCTCATCTTGGTGGAGGCTGCTCAGCTTTGTTTTTTCCTCTTCAATTAAAATTTTTAATTCAGACCTCTTGCGTTATATGTGGGCTGGACTCACAACAGAAAAGCAGGCCAGACCCATCTGTTTGTTTTGGTCCTCGGGTTGGCTTTGGCCCAAACCAGAAAACCCAAAAAATTAACAGTACGGCTTGGTCGAGGTTTCGATTTTCATAGTGTGCGCGCTTGTTTTTGTTTCTATGTTTTTCACTAGTACTCCATCCAAAAAGTCAAAACTAATGAATAAGCAATCTAATGAATAAATGTAGTTCATGCAACTTGTAGAACAGAACAGGAGAGAAATGATACAAATCTTGTCCCTCTCACTCTCACAAAACAACAATGGGTCCCGTTGCTGAATAATTTTACACATAACAGAGGGTCAAATAAAAATTATATACCGGTTGCCGTAAATTGAGCAAGAAGAGTAGGGTTTGAAGGAGACATCAAAGAGGGCGCAGATAGTCAAAATAAACGTGGGCGATTGTGTGTCATGCCTTTGAATTCTTTATCACATGCAATAATGTATTAACTATCCCTATCTATTTTGTTCTTCTTTGACTCACAGCTCAGACCTCTCTTGTGGTTTTAGTTTTGTATGCGTCCTTCTTTCCGTCTTTTTCCCCCTCATGGGGCAGCAAATTGGATACGAAGATTGTTTGTATTTTATTACTAAATTTTTGGGATAGTCCAAACACATGCGTACTTTTTTCAGACGGCAGAAGTAAATAAAATTCAAAGGAATATTCAAGCGATAATGCTGCCGACATTACAAATATGAAATATGTCACCTTTTTTGAAGGGGAGATTGTAATTAGTGGACACCACTTTCAAACTCATAAATTTAAAATGTTCCCATTATAGAAATTATGAATTTGTTGTGATATCATTTTCATTAAGACCACCTCTGATTTCACTTTTCACATTTATGGGGATAGTCAAAAAACAAAAATTTAAGATTCTCCTTTCTCTTACTTTTTTTTTCCTTTTTCTTTTTGATTTTTTTTTTTTAATGGTGGAGACATGATTTTAAAAATTAGAACGGTTAAAGAATTGGAAAAGTTTTTAATTTTTCTTTTTCACCAGTTTTGGTAATTTTTTAATAAACCAATTTAGGGTTTGGTTTTTGGTTAAACCGGCTGGTCCAATCTAATTTTTAAAACCATGGATGAAATGTTTTTATAGTTTATATTATTCGTCTAATGTTAAAATCATATTGAGCTTGATCTCAAAAAAAAAAAAAAAAAAAAAAAAAATCACATCGAGCGAGTGTTGGCACCTGCATGCTGCCTGTTAAAACTATTTTGATGCTAAAGTCAACAGTCACAATGATGATATATTTTTAGGATCTATCTCTTTCCTTGGCATATGGAAGGGGCAAGTGTATATACAGGGCTCTTCATGTTTTTTTTTTTTTTTTTTGAAAAATATAGGGCTCTTCATGTTTGCCTCACATACCCCATGATTGCGATTGTGGAGCACATTTGGGGCGGAGATTTGGGTTGATGTCTCGGGAACATATGCCCATGTTTGAATGTGCCATTTTTGGTGCATGAATATTTCTCATGTGCTATAATAATTTAGTCTTTCAAATAGGGTTGGGTTGTTTATAACTCATTCTATTCTTAATGTGATTTTATAAAAAATAAATTTTGACACTTAACATACTAGTAATAAATAAAGTGGAATACATCAAGTAGAAAAGAAGAATAAGATTTGTATTCTTATTCGTATGACCTTGTTTAGTTTGAAATCTAAATCTCTAGTTTATGCCAATGTAATTTAATCTTTTTACAAGTTTGTAAGAGTCCAAGTGAAACTGGAAAAGTGAAAATCAAATCAAAAATAGGTTATTTTTTTACAAACTTTTGTGGGGAAGCCGATAAGTTTCTCTCTTATTTACCTTCTTCAAACTCTTTTTCAGAAACTCTTGATTGATTTTTACCCTTCATGTTTCGTAATTGTTATTAATTAAATGGAATTACAGTAGAATTTCAAAGGTCAATTCTCCTTAAGAGAATTTTCCTTCTATAATTTTATTTATTTATTGAAATTCAATTCATTAGTTTTCAATAATAATAATAATACTTAATCAAAGACATCACTTGATTTTGGAGGGGGAAGATAATTTTGAGATTGATTGTGTGCATATGTCTAACTAGTTTATGAGCTACAATAGCTTCCCTCCTTATACCTGAGAATTTTCCCTTTGTTAAAAATTTTGCAACGGGATCTCTGCATCCATAATTTCATTGCCCAGCCAAGAGTTATATAAATCTGAAATTTTCTGATCGTTGAGTTTAGAACCTATCTTGAATCTACTTCCAGAATGATGCATCGTATTTCCCACGTCTAAAAAGTAAGTCTTAATATATAAGGATAAAATTTAGCTGTAAAATTAGTTGTAGTGTTTGGCTACAATTTTACTCAATACAATAAATATTACTACATATTTTGCAAATCTAACCATTGAATTTTTTTTTTTTTTTTTTTTTGAGAATCAAGACTTAAATTTCATTAAACTAAATCAACCATGATCGGTTAACAATTTTGTGTAAGTTTACTATATGATCTATTAACTTATATTTTATGCATATTTTTAAATTATAAAAAACTTACAATTTAAACAATTTATTGATGACATAGTTATTAATATATAGTTTTTTAGAAATTTTGATAGCATGTAAGATATAAGAAGAAGATGTAGCCTAATTGTTTTGTCAAAATTCACTTCTAATAAAACTATGTTGAGTAATGTTGCAGCGTAAGGTTACAGCCAATTTTATAACTAAACTTTGTCCAATAAATAAATAACCGCCCTCAATTCAAGAATGGACCACATTGCTACATCTCCAGGACATGGCTGCCATTGGAAGTCCCTTTGTGGCGATCAATTTGAACATATCATCACTTATCTACAAGGGAGCTCTCTTGTCACGCTACTACCTTGTGAATGTGGACCACAATATTCAACCAACAATGTCAAAGCTGCTTCAGCAGTTCTTTTAGACCCCACATCTTTACCCCTCATGAACTTTTAGATTTCTGCCGTTCCAACTATTTAATGCAACCATTAGGAACCGCTCAAATCTTATCAGAAATTGCATTGAAGATTAGTCTTTCCATGATTTTGAACCCATTCTTTTTTTAAAGTTGTACCATCTAATTTTAACTACTGGAGTCATTCTAACCAAAAATAAATAAAACTTCTATTTTATGAAGGTAAAAACATTAAAAAATTTGAATTAGGTCATTTTCTTCTGTGTAATTTTCTTAATATTACATGTGTCATGCCCATCAAAATAAGTTTGATACATCTCAAAAGATTTTGATACGTATATAGTAAATAAATGTTCATCACTTGACATTGTTGAATGATATTCATTACAAAGAATAACTGTTACACACACTCTGTTGTACACACATTTACCCACACTAAAATAAAAAACTGAAATCAAGACTTTCAGCTTGAAAACGTGACTTCAAGTTATAATTTCAGTTAATTTTTTATGTATAAATGTGTATGTAATAGAATGTATGTAATTAATACTATTCTCTTTCTTCTTCTTCTTCTTCTTCTTCTTCTTGAAAAATAGTATTACTCTATTTGTATGTGAAGATCATTCTAGAAGATTTGAGCCTTAGTTCTTGCTCTACAATTTTCACACTCTACACATACTTATACTTGTAGAGTGACCATTGCAGCAAGAATAAACAGTAGTATACTACTATATTAATTAGATTAAAGATGCCATTTTTTTTTTTTTCTCCGGTTATTGGTAAGCCAAATTTGGTTTTATTCCTTTGCAGGGCTAAAAATATGACCGTGATGGATGCGATTTATTATATAGTTTTTTTAAAGAAAATAATTATCATATAGTTTGAGAAAGGAACAATAAAACCTTAAATTGGTTGAGAAAGGTCTTATATTTTCTGTACATTTGGTTGACAGGAAAAGGTCCGTTCCAGTGTGAACTAATTAATTATTTGCAGGAAATATTTCGTCCCAAATCTTATCTGACAGTTTTGGCAAGATTTTGTTTTTTTTTTTTTTTTTTTTCCTGGGAAAGTTTGAACAATATCCAAGTTAAGAGTCTCGTTGGGATTTTATTTTGTTAAAATTAAAAATTTTTTGCTAAAAGGACCGAAAATAAAAGTAAAAATTAGTTGAAATAATACAGTGAGACCTATAAATAGTAAAAAAAATGTAGTGGACTTATGAATAGTAGCAAAAATAAAGCGAATAGTAAAATAAACTCATTTTTTAAGCTGGAGCCAAACACACACTAAATCAGTGTTTGGAAAGCACGTTTTGTGCTTCCTATGTCTGCATTTTCATGTTCTTTTTTTTTTTTTTTTAAGACCATCACTTGGTGCACTGTTCACGGGCCATGAACAGTCCACTAAGGCATGTGAACAGTAAATTTTTTATTATTTTTTTATTGTTTTCAATTTTCAGTTTTTAGCAAAATAAGCGATATGTTTGGATTGCACTGAAAAGAAAAGCAAATGCGTGTCTGCATTTTTTCTATGGGTCTAAAGCACTTTCACATGACTTGCAAGTACCAATTCCAACAAATTTTTCTTCAAAACTGAGTCCCACGACACTATTTACATATTTAAAAATTATTTTGTTACAGCGTTTTCAGTTTTTAGCAATAAGCGGTATCCAAATTCAAAACAGACCCTAAGGATCTGTTTGAGATCCGTTTATTTTACTGAAACTGAAATCTTTTTAGATAAAGGTAAAAGTTAATTGAAATAGTATAGTGAGTCCCATAAATAGTACCAAAAAGCGTCATGGGCCCATAAATAGTAGTAAAAATAAGCTGAATAGAAAAATAAGCTGACTTTTTAAGCTGGAGCCAAACATACACTAATGGTCTGTTTGGGATTCATTTATTTTGCTGAAATTGAAAACTTTTTAATGAAAATACTGTAAATAAAGGTAAATGTTAGTTAAAATAGTACAATGAAACCTTGAATAATATTAAAAATGTAATAAGACCCATAAATAGTATCAAAAATAAATTTAATAGTAAAATAAGTTGATAAAAAATAAGTTAGTGGAACATATACTAGTCTTTTTGTAAACCAAACCGGCAATCCCTTCTGGAACTTGTAATAAAATAAACTTTCCTTCACTCTACTTTCTTAAGACATATTTTCTTGCAAAACCTTCGTTTCAATCAAGTACGTACTCCTTAAGTCATGCTATTCGTCATCTCGAAGAAGACTCTTTAATCCGATTAGGGTGAGAATCCATTTACCAGAACTTACGTTTTGTGTTGATCTAAATATTAAAAGAAAACATGCTTTTGCTTTTCCTGAACCCACAAACAAAAAAAAAAAAAAATAATAAAGTCAGAGGGGAAGAGTTTTTTTTTTTTAACAAGATAGAATTTTACTCTAGCCTAATCTAAGTGTATGTGCATGTGTGAAGCTCCCTCTTGGAGACTTAAACCCCGGCCTTTGCCTCCCACACCCCACAAGCACTTATACTTGTGGAGTGACCATCGCACCAAAAATGTACGGTGGTCGAAGGGAAAAGTTTTAAAAGTGAATAAAATTTATTATCTAAAATGATATTAAAGAACCTTCTCAACTCATTACATAGGTACTAGCTACTTGGCAGCGAGTTAGATGATAATCCATGAGTAATTAAATGACCGATTAAGTAAATCTAAATCATTCTTATGAATAGTTAGTTCATGTGATTAAAAACACAATGATCATTTGGATTATACAGTAGTGGATTAGAGAGAAATAGAATTCCTTTAAAATTAACCTTCGAAACTGCATTTTTTAATGAGTTTTTGTACCTCTGTTTTTCCTTTCTTTTGGTTGCTTTGAGTCTAAAACATTTCTTCGAATAAAAGTAAACGAACAGAGAATATTAGCCTAAATAGTTGAATAAGGAGTCAAATGGTTCAAGTGCGTAGTAGACCAACCGCTTGGGTTTGGAAATGGGAGTAACCCCATTCAATGACATTCTTGTTTGGTTGGATTGTAATTGGCCAAGTCTTTTTCTAATCAAAAGTGAGATTACAATATTTACATACACGACTAGACTACTGATCAAGAAAAATGGATCCATCTCAAGTAAGGTGTAGAAAAAGTCAACATCCAACAAAACAACGAAGAAATCAGAATTAATCAACAATGACTCTGCTTTGACAATTTAATTCTTTTAATCTTTTTTCATTTAAAGATCTTTGTCCCAGTATGTGAGTCATAAGATATTATGATAAATTTTTTGGTCTTAATCTTTTGGAATATTGAGAAGCAGACATCCCATTTATTTGAAGGCCAACTGCTGAGTCTAGAGTAAAGAGATGAACTTTAACGAACACCCAAAAAATAAAAGTGGTTCATTTACAAATATTCTAAAGGAAAGCCATTAATTGAATTCAAAAAAAAAAAAATTATGTAATGAAGTTTACTTGAATAGGAATAACTATTACAAAAAACATATGAAATTGTATTGAAATAACTATTTCTATTTATTTTGATGATAACGCAAGAAGAAAAACCTTGAATTTATGTGTCTCACTGACCATAGTAAACTATCTCTAATTAAATAATAATATAATAAATATCTGTCTTTTTTCTCAAAATAGCTATCTCATAAATGTAAAAAGAGGAAAAAAACATGTATTATATCCTCTACATAAATATTAAATTATAATAAATACAAAATCACCTACTTAAAAAATTGATGATATACAAAACAAGCCGATGTTTCCAAATCTCTTTCATAAAGGATTGAATTCATATTTTATATTTAAATTAATACATCAAAAAGAAGTTTGTAATTTTTTTTTAATTTGTTATCATAATGTAAATTGTTTAGGCATATACCTGTCAAGATTTTTAATTAAACTAATTCGATTGATAGTTATAAATGAGAGAGAGAGAGAGAGAGAGAGAGAGAGAGAGATTTTCAATAGCCAACAATTGTTTTTCGGATTTTTTTTAACTATATTATTTCTTAAGAAATAATATTATCAACCTTTGAAAAAGCAATAACTATTTCTCATTTTAAAAAAAATATTTATTTTTTAAAAATGACTAATCCTTATAATGAAAACACAACCAAATAACTTAAAGATTATTATAAAGGAATAAAAATTTCATTCCTGAATCTATTCCTACATACCAAAAACAACCAAATAAATCATATTATTACAAAGGAAAATAATATATTCCTTAGGGCTTTTTTTTTTTTTTTCCTTTCTTTCTTTCTTTCTTTCTTTTGGAGGGGAGATGGAGTTGGGATGGGGTAAGTGTGTTGGGATGGGGTGGTTAGTTTTTTTTTTTTTTTTTTTTCCTAGAAAAACATCAACCATTTCATTAGAGAAAGAACTAAGGGGTTACATCAACGAAAACTAAATAAGAAATATCTAGTGGAACAAACTCCATCCAAACTAAGAGAGGGGAGGACTTACTCTTTTGGCTAAGGCGTGGGCCACAGAGTTGCCCTGCTGCCTAGTATGAGAGAATGAACAAGTGTGAAAAAAAACTTGAAATAGACTTATAGTCTTTGATGATTTGACCAATACAAGAACGATCCGAACACTCTCCTAATAAGGCCTTAAATACAATTTCTGAACCTCCTTCAATGACGACCTAGTGCAGTCCCAATTCCATAGAAAATATTACTGCTCTCCTTGCTGCTAGAGCCTCCAAAACTTCAACACTTTCTGCTATGGTAATCCTTTCTACTAGGGATGCTATCACTTCTCCATTTTCATTCCTGACCACAACTCCAATTCCAGCTTCATCTGATTCTCCAAACATAGCCCCATCATAATTAACTTTGTGAAAATCTAGGCTTGATTCCATTTCACGCCAATAGGTAGTGCCGAGGGAGGTTGCCTTGAAACTTATGGCTTTTTTGGAAGTTTAGAGAGGGAGGAGAGTAGAGGGGAGTAGAGGGAAGGAGAGTAGTGGGGAGGAGAGTAGAGAAGAATGATTCTCTTCTACATTGTTTGGATGTTTTTAAAATTAGGGAGGGGGAGGGAGGGGGAAATGGGTAATTAGCCCTTTAGAAAGGGTAATTTTGTTAATTTAGAAAGGGTAAATTAGGGAATTCATTTGGCCAATAACTTATCTATTCTACTCTCCCTCCAAATCTCTCCAATTTGGAGGAATTAAAAATGAGAGGTTAGAGGGAGTTGAAACCCCTCCAAACCCCTCCAAATCCCTCCCCCTCATTTCTTAAAAAATTTCCAAACAAGGTAATTGAATTACTCTCCCTCCCTCTACTCTACTCTCCCTCCTTTTTTTAACTCCCAAACATGCTATTAGGGAGTAGTGTTTGTGCTGCCTCGAAAATCTTACCAGGGGGGATACATAGCTCTTTGAATCTGTTCTTATTCCTTATATACCAAATGAACCACGCCACAACCATGAAGAGCTCCAAATTTTCCTGGTGTTGTCCAATTATACATACTAGATCCGAGAATGAAGAGAACTCATGAATATCACTTCAAAGGGCGTTGAATCTAGGTCCCCATATTGGTTGGACTGCTGCACAGTTCCATAAGGCATGGAGAGAAGATTCCTCGTGCTCTCCACAAGCGCTGCATAATGCAGAGTCGAGCACTTTTCGGCAATGTAGATTCTTCAATGTTGGTAAAGCCTCAAAGCAAGCACGCCAACAAAATTTTTTCATTTTATTTGGAATTTTTAACTTCCATACACGACTCCAAAAATCCTTTTGCGTTGCTGAGCTTGAGCTAGACACACCTTTAATGGCTTCCAATTTGCAAAGGAGTTGGTAACTTGTTCTAACTGTGTATAAACCACACTTGCTTCGCAGCCAAACTAGTATGTTGTCATGGGTAGTTTTGTAGGTCAAAATGGACATAATTTTCTGCACTAAGAAAGGAGCAATGGAATTTCTCAGTAGCTCTGCATTCCATTCCCTTGAATCCGGATCCATCATGGCAGAGACTGTGGAATCGTTGAGAGCATTTAACCTGCAAGGTACTGCTTTTGTTGGAAACTTACCAAGAATCCAATTATCATGGAACAAGCGAACCTCTTTGCCATTACCGATTCTCCATAGCATCCCTTTCTCAATGACAGGGTTTGCCTTGAGAATACTTTGCCATGTGAAAGAACTCATTTAAGCTTTTTGCATCAAACAAAAATCCTGATGGGAAGAACTTAGCACTAAACACCCTGAAAAATGGTGAGGTATTATCAGTATGCAGCCTCCACACTTGTTTGGCCAACATCGCTTCATTGAATTTGACCAAATCTTTGAACCCCAATCCTCCATCAAATTTGTGTTTGCATAATGTCTCCCAATTCTTCTAGTGAATTTTTCTACGATCACCACTCTCCCTCCACCAAAACTTCTAAATAAGCATTTCAATGTCATGACATAATCCCACCAATAATTTGAAACAACTCATAGCAAAAGTGAGAATGGCCTTCACAACTGCTTTTATTAGAACTTCTCTTCCTACTTGGGACATTAATTTTTCCTTCCATCCTTGTAATTTGCTCAACGCCCGTTCTTTGATGTAATTAAGGCTAGCCTTTTTGTTTCTTCCCACAACTGTTGGTAATCCAAGGTATTTTTCATACTCTTTGATCTCTGGAACACCTAGGAAATTTAGAATTTCCTCATTTGTTTCTTCGGCAACAGCTTTAGTGAAGAAAAGGGTGGTCTTATCTCGGTTAATTTGCTGCCTCGAGGCTTGTTCATATATCGCCAAGATGTCTTGAATTACTTCCAAATCTGCCAATCTTGCTGGGAAAAATAGCAAGCTGTCATCTGCAAAGAAGAGGTGAGTAATCTGAGGACCTTTTTGCATGAGTAACCTCGGATATGACTTTCTTGGGCTGCCTTTTGTAACATTCTATTCAGCCCCTTAGAACACAATAAAAAGAGGTATGGATATAAAGGGTCACCCTATCAGATTTCTCTTGTTGGGACTATGTCTCCTTTCGGTTCACCATTCACCAAGATTGAATAGGAAACTATGCTAATACAATTAAAAATGAGATTTATCCTTGCTTCACAAAAACCCATCTTCTTCATGATTTTCTGTCAAAAATCACCACTCCACTCTATCGTATGCTTTGCTCATGTCGGATTTAAGTGTCATGAAATCTACTTTCTTTGATTTCTGTGTCTTCATGTGATGAAGCATCTCAAATGCTATCAAGATATTGTTTGAGATAGCTTTGTCAGATTGAAATGCAATTTGAGATTCAGAGATGTTGTTAGGAGAACATTTTTAAACTTTTTTGCAATAACTTTATAAACAAGTTTGTAAATAGTATTACATAATGCTATAGGTCGTAATTCAGAAACTCTAGATGGGCTTTTTACTTTGGGAATTAGAGTGATGAAGGTGCAATTAATAGATAAGGGAACAGAACCTGAATTTAAACAGGTTAGCACTGCTTGAGAAATTTCCTCCCCAATACACGGCCAAAATTTTTGAAAAAACAAAGGGGGTGATCTGTCTAGCCCGAGTGCTTTAAGCTAGGCCTATTCAGCCACCGCCTACCACCAATAGGACCACCCTTCACCTCACTAAGCCGATCACCATAGAGCACCACCACAGGTGTCCGGTATGGTGGTCAGCAGCATTTTTTTAATACCGACACCAATAGGTGTGGCGAGCGGTGATGAGTTTTGCCTACTAATGAGAACTGCACCGCATCGCTTATATAATATATGTGTGTTTATGGGATAGAGAACTCAGAGAATGAGAGGATGAGAGGAGATACAAAGAGAGAGGTGGCTGATTTTGAAGGAAGAAGAAGAAAAAAATGAAATAAATAGGGTTTAGTAATATATCACAAAATGACATCATTTTGAGTGTTTTTTTTTTTAATTGATATTAAAACGACACGTTTTGGACGTAACATTAATTTTAATAACATGTTCAAAATGGTGTCATTTTATCTTAGGTTAAAATTTCACACACACACACACACACACACACACACACACACACACATATCAAACTGATTACATGCTTTCTCTCTCTCTGTCTCATCATTACCTTCTTTCTCCTCAACCTCTACCACCCACTGCCGCTTGAAGCCACCGTCCTCAATCGATCAATGCCACCATTCTCCACATATTCACCTCTCCTCTCTCCTTTTTTTTTTTTTTTCAAAACAATTCTTTGGAAGTTTCTAAAGATGGTTTTGATGCTCTATATGGCTACAAGCTACTATGCTTCTTCTGTTCTCCTCCTAGTATCTGAATTTATTTGATGATTAATGCCTTGGCTTTTATGCTTTCTTTTGATTATGTATTTGTTTAAGGAGTTCTTATAGGTATTAGAGAAATATAATGACTATGTTTGTTTCTTTGTTTATTTATTTTTATTTTTATGAAAATTTGAGTAGTTGGATGTTTAAATAATGTGGGTTGTTTAATCTGTGATATGGTTTTTTTTATATAAATATTTAGGTTTTTTTTTTTAAACCGAATTAATCACACCAAACTAGAATAGTGCACCACACCTTGTGTAGACCGGTTTCCACCCCTCACTAGGGAGGTGCAGTTAGGGATGAGGGAAAACCACTCCTGTAGGTGCGGTGCAAAAAAACCCCCCAAAACTGGCCACACCGCACTATGTATAGCCCTACTTTAAGTAGTTTCATATGATTTAGTGCCTCATCAACTTCGACTTTCATCCATAACCAACTCAACACCATCGAAATTGTGTCTTCAAAAAATAAGCCTTTACCTCCCCCCTCCCCCTCACTCTTATAAACTTCTCACAAATAGTCATTTGTAAACTTAGGGGATAATTTTTGGTAATAGATAGGAAACCAAGCGAGAAAACTCTTGAGAATGGATTGGACTAAGCACATTGTGTGCATACTCATTCAAGTTGACCAAGCTCAAAACATCTAACATTTCCCATATACACTGGTCGATCCTCATCTACTAGAATGCTGGATAGTAAAGGATGTTTGCTGAGCTCCCATTGTCCACTAGTACACGTCGAGTATTGAAACCCTCGATTGATAGGCTAATAACTAGGGCATCGTCATGAAGGTGGTGGAGCCGCTGAGCGTCCTTTTCTTTGAAGCTAATGGCTAGGTTGTCGACCCTGGTCATTTTGGGCAGTTGCCTAGAAATCTGCCCGCTCTACACCATCCGTAGGTACGTTTTCCTGGCTTTCTTAGAGGATCTATCTATCATGTTTCCTCCTACGATCACCTGTATCTCTCCAAGCAGTACCTTCAGCCTCTCTTTGACCCAACGGTTGGGTTCGGGTCCCTTGGCGGATTCTCTCCACCCTTGACGAATTGTTGCAACTTCCCTTACTTAATGAGGGCTTCGATTTGTTGTTTGAGGTCATAACACTCGGAAGTGTTGTGCCCATTGTCTCGGTGGAAGCGACAATACTTGTTTCTGGGCCAATTGTTTGGATCGTCCTTCAGATTTTCCGACCAAGTTAGGGCCGCTTCACCTCTTATCTACATGAGGACTTAGTCCAACAGGGTATTTAGAAGGGTGAAGTTTACAGTCCTCCCAGGTGGGGGTCTTGATCTCCTGTCATCCTTTCAATCTCTTGTTTGGGTTGACTTTCTCCCTTTGTTCGGACAGGATTATCTTGCCTTTCTCTCTTCTTCAGTGTGCCCCCTCAGGTGATCATTGCATCTTTTGCCTTCATGTACTTCTTGGCATTGTATAGCATGTCTACCATCGTTTTCGAGTCATTCTTGTAGATAAAGAAGAGGAACTCTTCAGACTGTAACCTGTTGGTGAATGTAATGATCAGAACTTTGTCGTCGGATTCGTCACTCAGAAGTGCCTCCTTGTTGAAACGGGTCACATACGACCTTAGGCTCTCATCTTCTCATTGCTTAATGTTCAGTAGACTTGTTGAGGATCTCTTGTATCTCTGCCCCCCAATAAAGTGTGTAACAAAGTGTCCACTTAACTCCTTGAAGGTGGAGATAGTGTTGAGGGTCAATTTGTTGAACCATACCCGCACTGGCCCTTTGAGCGTAGTGGGAAACGCCCTGCACATAATCTCATCCAGAATCCCTTGTAGGTGCATAAGTTTTAAATGACTCAAGATGGTCAAGTGGGTCCCATGATCTGTCATACGTTTCCACTTGTGGCATTTGGAACTTTGCAGAGAGGGGGAAGGAACTTACCTGGACTGTGAAAGGTGAGTTCGTCCGCTGGACTAACTCGTCCAAATTGGTGGATACCCATCCTCTTATGGCGTTTATCATTATATCCATCTTCTCCTTCATCATCTACTTGTCTTGGGTCATGCGTATTGCACTGATTTCCATTTTAGACTGGCGGTTAGTGTCCTCCGGCCTGTCCCACCTGCTGGGGACATTGCTCTCTTCTTGGTCTTCTCTCTCCTGATGGTCTCTCATCGGCAGATGACTACCGTTTGGCTCATCATTGTCTCACTTGTCACGCTGTTCTACGGGACGTTGCACGTTCCTTTGGTTCAGCTATTGCTCCAACTTCTGGTTGCGTTGGATAATTCATTTGATTGCCATTGCCAGGGTTTGTACTTGTCTTTTCAAGGCGATGGAGGGGTTCCCTGTTTCCTGGTTGATGGTAGCCATTGAATGTGTCTGGACCATACAACTCTTTGTCTCAAAGACAGTGGTATGGCTAATCACTCGTTTCCCACAGACGGCGCCAATTGATGATATATAAAAATCGTCAGTGAGTTGTTGGCTCTAAATCATACTAATGGGTACCTGCTGAACAAGAACACAAGAACCAAATAGAAGGCATTAGCGTGGTATCTTCCAAAGATCCTCCGAAGGTCAAGTCAGTGAATGAGAAATCTCTGAGAACTTTATAGTGAGAGAGCTAGGGATTTTTTGTGTACCTGAGAAAGGAGGAGAGCTGCCACTTATATAGTGGTAAGGGAAAGCCCTAGATTCCGAGAATAAGGGGTTTTTCCTTATGGGGAGAGGGTGAAGTTAGTGCTCCTCAAGATCTTAGGGATACTCTCCTTTTTGGGAAGGGAAAATCATGCGATAGGGTCTTTGTGCGTGATACGCCAGATGTTTCCATATATGAGTATGCGTGTGGATCAAGTAAGGCCATGTAGGACCCGTCGGTTTCCTTTCCATCGGTTTAGGGTCCTTCGTCACTAAGGGATCCTCTGTCAGTTTACGCACGTTTGCTTGATGGTTGCACCATCCACATTACCATCGTCTGAGGACTCCGTCATTTTCTATGAGGCCGACGGTTCCATAGGTACCGTCAGCCTTCATAGACTTTATTTGTTTAAGGGTCTCAATTTCCTTGCCAAAAATACCCTTATCAATATACATACAATTTGTTAAACCCTTGGTCATGTACCAACCTTTTAGCCTAAGCCACAATCTTGTAGATGTATGCTCCTCTACAACCTCTCTCGTAACATCATCTGCTAGAGATAACTAAATTAAACTATTTACCCATTCCAAGAGATCTTTTTTCATTTCTGATAGCATTGCTAGCAAAGAATCCTTGCCCTTCAATGCATTCCCCAAATCTCGTTGCATTACCAAAGTACACGTCTTTATACTTCACAAACTAAAATCATTCTTCCCATTATTATTTTTAAATCTCAAATGTTGCTGAAAAACGTTGTTGCTATCCCCAAAAATCCAAGTAAACTTATTTTTTTCCATACCATTTCAAGGGAGAAGGCAAAATGCATAATGCAGATTACAAAATAGCAGCACCAACTGGAGAAAACCAGCAATAGTGAAGTAAACTGATAACTACACAACCTAATAGATTTGATAACTATTGCAATCAATTGATTGAACAAAGAACTAAAAAGAAAAATAAATATAATCCTTTAATCCAAACAAAAGAACCCACTACTTTGATACCAATTTGTTGAGATAGAGGTAGTTTTGATACTTATTTGTTGTGTGTAACTAAACGATTGTGGGATTATACAAATTTTAATAGATTATACGACACATGAAATACAGAGATTTATATGGTTTGGCCATAGGCTTACATCTATTGGCAGCATCTACCTATATATATATATATATATATATATATATATAAGTTTGAGAAATCATAACATAAATATGCCTATATTAAACTCGCTATTATAATTCAAAATCAAGGTGTCACAAGTAATAGCATTAAAAATTCTATAAAATTCACAAGCAAATAAACCAATGTTATAAGATTGCAGCAAAGTTTTTGCTAAATAAAATTTTATTACATGTCTTTAAATTCACATATTAAAAAAAAAAAAGCAAATCTCAAACTATGTAAATAAAAGAAGAGAAAAAAATGTTAAAAACTTAAAACAATAAACAAATAAAACACAAAAACTGTAAACAAAAGAAGAGAAAATAATGTTCAAACAATAAACTATATAATATGTACTGATATACTCATACCTATGTGCTGATTAGCTATGTGAAACTAAAAAGTGATTTGTTCATAGTAGATAATTGATGCACAGATGCAAGTTTGGGGAACTGAAATTGTGAAAAGTGATGGGAAGAGTAATGTGAATCAGCAGAGAAGTGATAGAACAGTGCATTTTTTATATTTCTTTAGGTTCTCCCTTATTTAAAATTTAAAATTATCATATTATCACACATTAAACAATAAAGAAGTCAATGAGATAGACCTATTTGTTAGGATTAGTACCCTTAAATCCTATTGTATGATGCTATGTATGATATAATGTATGAAATTATATATGACATTATGTATAACTTAATGTTGTGATTAATAAAGTTTTTTTTTTATTATTATCTAAAATAATGGTAACATGAATATTTGGACATTCTTATATTGTCCATGAGATGCATAGTACGTGATTTATGTGATTTAGTCACAGAAGATATAAGTCACAAATTCTTTGTAAACTTAGAATTTTAGTTGGTAGTCGGTAATGAAATTGGGCATTTCATCTGCAAAGATTATAACACATCAACTAAGATAATTTTTCTTGATCTTAGAAGTGGAGAATTTTAGTTGATATGTTAATATATTTTAAGAGTTAAGACATATTGAACTGGACTGCTGTGAAATTTATTATTCTCATAACGACTGTCAAATCAATTATAAATCTCACGACTTCTATTTACATTAACTATTAATCCTGAGAGAATAATGGACATGATCATGAAGTGTAGGTTGCTTTGATATATCAGGAGTGAGATCTAAAGTCACAGTCAAAACCTCAGTATGTTGGACAGCTACATTTAATATTAATGGAACATTTATTCTCAAGATAGAATTAATAATTTCTTAACGGATATATAAAATATTCCCTTGAGATAAGTTTAATGGGTTTGGTTATTCAAAGTGTTAGACTTAACTACTTTAACAAGGAATTACTAAAGTATATATTTATGAAATTGGATTTCATAAATATATGATGAATAACTTAAAAGGATTAAACTAGGTAGTCAAGGATTAAGATGTAATATTCAAAGTTGCAGTCAACCTACATAATTTTGTATTACTACGAATATTTTATGAAGGGGTTGCATGTACAATAAAGTCTTAGGATATAATTTATTAATAAGGCCTAAAGTATAAATATATTTATATAGTGATATTAAATATAATTAATGGTAACTTTGAACTTGTCAAGAGTTGACAGATTAGCCCAAGGCTTATTGGAGCTAGTTTCTTATTTGTTCCCTTTTGGTCCCACTCCAAGTCACATATTAAAGCCCAATTGGAAAGGTCCAAAGGCTAGTGAATTTAGATAATCAGTTAGAAAGAGAAAAACATACAGAATTTTGTAAGAGAGAATAAAATGGTTTGTATGTGAGTGTTGGACACTCTATTATTCTCCCTTGAACACGTTCATATAAACTGATCGAGAGACCACACTTCTTGAGCACAAGTGGAGTTAGAGTAAAAAATAAAAATGTTCCAAAGTGCTTCTAATCTTTGGTTTTGAATTTCACTGTACCAAGGTACACTCTCTTGTTCTTATATTCTTAAATTTACATAGTACATGTTATCAATTGCGAATGAAGTAGATCCGTTAATTTTCTGTTTTATATGCGATACAAACATGTATTTTTTCAACACTATTTATGTAATTATGCACAATTCACAAACCCAATCGGGTCATTAAAACCCATTGAGTCACATGGTTTGCTTAAAACCTGGGTTTTACCGATTTTGACCGGGTCTTGTGCACATCTAATCCAATTGATGGCCCAGACCGGTCTATGTGTTGGGTCACCGGGTTACTAGTCCAACCGGCCGAATCGGGCCGGGTTTAATAACACTATATATATATATATATATATATATATATATATATATTACACTTGGCATAACTCCACAAGAGTTATACGTTTTTTAAGCTGTAGATTTCCAAATGATTAAACGGTTAAAAAGAAAACATTATTATTTATTACATCATTAAAACTTAATTAATAGCATTCTCATTATCTCTCTCCACATTAAATACTTCTTGTATCTCTTTTTCTCTCTCCTTATTACGTTTTTCATTGTCATCTCTTTTTCTTTGCAATTTTTTTCTCCCCTAACTAAAATTTCTATCACTTTTCTCATCACCTTTTCTAAAAACGTTCAAACAAAAATATTCATGACAAGAGTTGCAAATAGCGTCAGACAACTACAACGAGACCACAAGTTTCTTGGTTTGGGAGGCTATGGTTATAATTCTCTCTTAACTTTTATGCTTTAGAAAAGTTAACACAATCCTTCTGCAGAAAAAATTTGAAATCATTGTGGCTACCATGATGCTCTATATATGTGTGTATGTGTGTGTTCTAAAGCAAAGTCAGCTAGGATAGTTTGTAAAATTAGGTTAGCCTCATATCATAGTCGGCACAAGCAAATATTATTACGAGGACAATTATTTGACATATGTCTAAATTCTAATAGCACACTAGACCCAAGCCTGTTTCTATTTGGAGGGCTAGATGAACGATGTTGACCAACTCAAAGCCACATGAACATAACTATTAGACATATATTCTTGTTCATGAAACGCATTGAATGTTCATAATGTAATATAAAAAGGATGGGGTCGCACTTGCACCAAAGCGAGGAAAGCTAAATTATAGTATGGTTTTAAAAAAAAATATATATTTATTTGTGTTCATGTCTAATATGTTTTTGAAAATGTTCAATTAAAATTCTAGGACCAAATTGGAAGAATTATGGTCTGTTTAGATTGAGAGGAAGGGAGGCGGAGTGTAGAGGAGAGGAGTAAAGTAGTGTTAACTAAAAATAGACTAATTTTGAATCAATTCTATTTTACTCTACTTTACTCCCCTTCCATCTCTCTCAATCCAAACAGATCATTAATAAGTACACAATCAAGTAGCTTGAAAGTAAATTTAAGTGCAAGTATATAATGGACATTCAATAATGTTTATTCACGTCTTAAGGCATGTTTGGGGTTTGGGGTTTTGGACCAATCCTTTCTTGTTATACTTATGTACAGATATGAATAATTTCTGAAGAAAATATAGAGATATAGGAGTTGAAGGATGAAATATCTAATTTTAAGGAACAAGTGGTTTACTTTATTTGAGAATTTCAAACACATCATAATACTGGATTTTTATAAATTTATTTAGGGTCTGTTTGGTTGGAAAAGTAGAAAATTAGGAGGATAGAAAATTGGGAAAATATCATAAATTTAGTTTTCTCTCATATTTGTTTAGTTGGGATGATGAAAAAGTAGAGAAATGGAAAACTTATTTGCTTGATTGAGAAGAAAAATGAAGTTATTATGAATTTATAATTATATCCTTATTAAATAAATAAAAGATAACACGTTTTTTTATTGAAAAATTGTGTAGTATGGATGGTACTTCCGCACTAAAAAACAAAAAAAAGTTCAAGAACCCAACACTTTTTCATAAAAAAATAATAATAATAATTGTTAAGGAAATTAAGGATAAGCATACAAGAAAATAAAAAGAAAAAAAAATAAAGAAAAGATCAGCACAAAAGAAAAAAGAAACTGAATGAACTTAGAAATAGAAAAAGACAAAAGAAGCAAAGAAGAAAGGACAGAAAAGTTCAAAACATCTAACATCAGGCTGGGGTAATATCATCCAAAACATGGCTAGGTAATTTCGTTTGAATTTTCTTTCCGAATTGGAAGGATTGAATTTTGGTAGGCCCAGAGAGAAGACTTTCAAGCCCTAAAAATTTTCTTCCGCCTCTTTTCTCCCAACCAAACACACTCATTACCCATTTTCTCTCTCCCATGTTCTATCTACTTGGTTTTCAAACAAAAAAACAAACCCTTAATGTATATTGATGCGGGACAAGACATGGGGTTTAAAGGTTTAACAATATACCAATGAAATTTCTAAAATTTATATAACTTTTTTGCTTTCTTTTATGAAAAAATGTCTAATGTAATGGCTAAAAGAAAGTGTTAGCCACGTCTATACTTATACCCCAATGCAGCTAGTCAAGCTATAATTAGAGTTTTTTGTAATCACTTATATACCTAATAAACACTATCTGTGGGACTCCTTAAGTTTGAGGCAAATTTTATGATTAACATATATATATATATATATATATATATATAGAGAGAGAGAGAGAGAGAGAGAGAGAGAGAGAGAGAGAGAGAGAGAGAACTTATGGACAAGCACGCACACAAATGATATATGTAATACTTTGGCCAATATATATCATAAAATGTCAATTGTGTGAATACTAATTGTTATTTAAATGTAAGTTTCAATTAGCTCAACTGGTAAAATCTCTGATAATTGAATAAGAGATCTGAGGTTTAATTCTTGTCTACAACAAAAATTGATTAATGTCTTGATTTGATAGTGAAGAGCTATCATTAGAAGCGAATACCATAAGTTGAAACTCTTTAAAAAATAAAACATTGTTATTTAAATGTTAGAGAACCCATAAAAGATAGCAAGCATATCCATTATTGAATTTATTTGCCATGTAAGCTACGTTGTAACTTTTTCATAGTAAAAGCTCCACTTATAATTCTCATATAATTAGATAAACCTAAGGTATAGCTTATATCGGTTTTTTATTAACTCATAAAATGAATAAATTATAACAATTTTATACCATATAGAAACCATTTGTGCGTCCAAGCTTTTAGAGGTTAACTTGAAAATAATTATTATATAATCGTTTCAAATTCCATTAGACATTTTTATAATCATTAATGAGATACTATATATACACACACACATACTATAATCGTTTCAAATTCCATTGAACTTAACTTTTGGTTCTTTTTTTTCTTTTTCTTTTTTTGTCCTTTCTTTAATTTTCTTTTTCTTTTATAACATTTGAGCCTTAAATTTATTGATATAATATAAAATATTTTCCTTATATTTTATAAACGAAAATTGACATATAGAAGAGATATATAAGAATTAGTTGACTTTAAACTTAATACTAAATACTAAAAGTGTCATTTGAATGGTATGAATGATAAAGTAGTTAACCTTAAAAAATTTTTACCTTTAAATTACTTTAGAGAATAAGGAATATCCTCCAACTCACTATTTGGGGATCGAAATAATCATACACACGTATTATTAAAATAAGTCATAAGACTTGTTTTAAAAAAATTACACAACTAAAAGTATACGTACGTAATCATTTCAACTACACAAATTAAGTTGGATTTTTCTCCAAACGAGACAGTGTCTATCCTACTCTTAATCCCTTTTCTTCCTTGTATCACCTAATCCCTCTCTTCTGTACTTTATTTTGAATTCCAGAAAATATACTTTTCATACTTGACACAAATAACAAATTAATCAATTACGATTCTTTTTAACCAATAAAATTGATTCATCCATCTAGCCAAAGAAATGAGATTAAAAAAAGAAAAAGAAAAAAACGTAATGAGAATGACCCATGCAGCAATAACAGGCTTGGAAGAAGATACTAGGTTGCTTCCTATCTACCCAAAGGAAAAATAAGAAAAAGAAAATGATGCTATTTTGTCATGCCCAGCCTCATGTTCTAGGAAGAATCCTCAAATAAAAGTCATCAAAGTCTACCTACCACCACGAGCGCCAATGCTTACGTGGCCACCGGGTGATGAAGCCATGGTGAAATATATCCATATAAGAGATGTGGTACGTCTACAATATTTTTATAATAAATTATAGGTGGTTAGTTGTTGTTGGTTCAAATTCGAATCTAACACTAAGATTACTTTTTTGCTCAAATAATAACAATCAGTAATAACCTATCACTTAAAAATATTATAAAAATATTGTGAAAATATTATCTATGTCATTCCTCTATTTATAATCTAAAATCTACATTGCTTGTGACTTATGTTGCTTCGTGGAACCAAATAAATATATATATAAATATATATATATTATTTGCATCAATATCTATCTTCCAATTCCAACCTCACATAAATAAGTAAAATCCAATTTTGCCTCAAAGACTTTCCAGAAACCCTTCCATTCCACATCATCGCTCATGCCAAACATTTCTCCGCCACACCTCCACGTGCTTGTCTCACGTGCCATCACTTGGAATCTACGATTGTTTCCAAATTGACGGTCATGATCTCCTTAATCAAAGTCATACTTTTGACCACGTTTGAAGCCTCCATAAATAGAGAAGCACCCCACGCTCTCTTCCTTCCTTCTTACAAAAGGAAGAGTTTGGTTCAAGTCCTAAAGTTGCTTCCTCATTTTTCTTCTTTTGGGGGCCATGAGTGAAACCATGTCTGGCACTGAAAACTGGCTCCAATTCTATCAACAACAAAACCTCTCTACTTCTCAGATGTCTGATTCCACAATTGTAACCACCACTGTCACTTCCTCTAGCATGTTGAATAGTCCACTTGGGTCCGGCAATTCTAGCACAAACACCGGTCACTTGAGCCCAGAAGGTCGTGTATCCAAGCCAATACGTAGGAGATCCAGGGCTTCTAGACGAACCCCAACTACTTTACTCAACACAGACACTACAAATTTCAGAGCCATGGTGCAACAATTCACTGGAGGCCCTAGTGCACCCTTTGCCTCAGGAGCTCACCATGGTGCACCACCAAACTTTGGTTTTGCATTAGGAACCAACCGTCAAGCTCATCATCATCCAGCAATGATGTTACCTCCTACAGGTCATGGATTTCATTTGCAGCCTCAACAACAGTTACTATACCCTCATCATCATCATCATCAGCAAGGCCAGCAGCAATACATGTTTTCTCTAGGAAACAGTAGTAGTAATGGTACACATCATGGTCAAGATCATGCTCTTCTTCAAAGACTTGGGAGCGCAAGACCCAGTAGTAACATGGGATCAGTAGTCTCTGATGGGTTTGTGATTGAAGGTGTTGGTGTTCCATCTTCCTCACAAGTACCACCTGCTTCAACTGTTAGGCCCACCAATGAGAGTAGGAGTAACAGTTTCTTGTTTTGAGAAAAAGACATAAAGAAGAAAGTTAGGTACTGACTTGTCTTAGGGTGAAATTGTTGACCAATGTAAATACATTTGCTTTTCACTTTGATAGAAATTGTCGATTGTCGGCTACACTTTAACGTGGCTTAGAATTTGGATAGGGGGGGATTTTTTTTTTTTTTTTTTTTTTTTGCCCTTTCCTCTGGGTAGCTATTCATGACTTTATATTCTGTTGTTTCTGGATCGATGGGAATTTGGCAAATGACCCTTTGGCTACCTAATTTTTAGGGAAATCAATGTTTCTTTTTTTTTTTTTTTTTTTTGTTGTTTTTTTTTGGTGCGGTTGCAATGAATATATTCAATAACGTTGGAGTGCAAATGTGTTTATAAAATTCAGTCAACCCACTTGTTTTTCTTTTTAACAATTACCTTTATTTATTACTACGTATTTAGATGTTGAAACCGATCGTCTTTTAATTGATTTTTTTTTTTCTTCTTTCGAACATAGTGGTTTCAGACTCAAACCGTCATAATTGAATATATTAACTGTGGATTAGGTTTTTTTTTTATTACTATTATTTTTATCTTCTTGCATAATTATATATTAATTAGATCATTTTTCTTGGTAAAATCTTTCATGGTTTAATAATTGATATGAGATTTAATTTTCATCTACACTAAAAATAGATTTGTGCATTCGTTTGATGATAAAGAGTTATCATCAAGAGCGGATGCGATCAAAATCTCTCCAAATACAAAAACAAAAAATAATAAAAATATAAAAATGAACTTGTGAAAACCCATATGAAATTACTAGTTTTTTTTTTTTTTAATTCAAATTACTAGTTAATTTTTCCTCAGGAAAAAAAAAATACTGGTTAATTTATTGAAAGCTATATATTATCCTTAGAACATTCAGCTAATTTGACTACCGATTCTTCTCCAAAAAATTTTGACTACTGATAATTTCACATTACATCATGGATTAATTATAATAATTGATAAATTAACACACTAATTTGAGATTAATTTACAATCATCCACCATCTAAGTTTTTGTTCAATTTATCAATTAACAAAAAATAAATCTTAAATAAAAAAAATGATCGTTACAGAATTTTCATCATTCATAAAACATATTGCAAATGATCTCCTAGTTTAATATTGATTGTTCAATTAAAACTTTAAATTTTTTAAGTGTTTCAATTTTCACTTTCAACAAGTTATTACGAACTAAAGTAATACAAATTAAAATAAATTATACCTAAAATTTATTTCGATACTAAAAGACATATATGTCACTTGATATCTCTTTTTTTGAAGAAATTATGAAGTTCTCATGGTGGACAAGTGACGTGGTCTACTATTCCATTAAAAAACTTCCAACTATTTAAAATTTTTGAGTTAGAAAATTTTTTTAAACAGAAACTGATTACTGATTCAGCAATTTTAAATAAGTGAAAGTTTTTTAGTGAAATAGTGGATAAATGACGTGATCCACCAGATAACGGTATAATTATATTTCTCCTTTTTTTTTTTTTTTTTTTGGAAATTCAAGCAGTATCTAGTGTTGAAATGAACTCATAAAATGGTGGCATTTTTATTAAATTTTGCTTATCGATCTGTTAGGATTTCTTAAGTTGTTTCATCAGTCTTTTTTATACATCGACTGTTTTTCTTTTTTCTTTTTATTGTTTCCAAATTAGTGCGTTTAAAGCCTTTCGTGGATTTCCATTAATTTTCTTTTCTAAAAGATTTAAATTTCTACAATGTCAAAATTATAGGTTTGAACTGATGCAAATAAAATTTCACAGTTTATTTTAAAACTAAAGGACATATCAATGGTTTTGGTTATGTAATTATTCATTTATGGCAATTGTTTTAGGGTTAAATCATTTTATTTAAAAAATGAGTTGAGCAAAAATATAGTTGTATTTACTATTTAGGACAAAAAAAAAAGACTTTATGAAACTAAACCTACCTATTAAAATAAGCTATAAAAAAAAAAAAAAAGCTTTTTATTTTTCCTTTTATTTATTTATTAGCAAAACGCTAAAGCCATTTAAACCAAGAAAAGCCAAGTCAAACACGTGCAGATAAGCCCATTGAGAATTAGGTTTCGAATACTTGGTTTAAACGATTCAATTATAGTGACAAATTGTTATTTTCTCTTAAATTAAGGAATGAAATTTTATTTATTTACCATACAGATGCAAGAAAGTGAGTTCTAGTTAGTCCAACTAATAAAGTTTTTTATTATATAAAATAAAAGATTTAGGATTCAAACTTTCCTTACACCAAAATTAATTGATCTCTTAGTTCTCATCCAAAAAAAAAAAAATTGATCTCTTAATTTGATAATAAAACACAATCATTATAAAGCAAATATTATAGATTGAAATTCTATTATATAAATTTTTTTTTTAAAAGAGCTTAAAAGAAGTTTTGTCCTAACCTTTGTCCGCCAAACTTTTTATCACAAGGCCGAAAGATTATAGATGCTTTATACATTTTTGTACGTAAATTAACAAAGAGATTATCTCGATGAAATTGTGAATTAGGCCTCATGAAATTAATTGAAAATGTGAAGGGGATCCAAGTGGAAACATGTTTTAAGCATCGTCAAGGTAGATGGGTATATCAGCGATTTCTGAAAAACTTCATTGATAGTGATAGATTATGTTTGAGTGAGAAATGGGTTGGGAAGAGGGGCTGAATGAGAGCTCATAATGGGACCCATTGGCATCAAAAGGAAAAAAAAGTTGCACATGGCAAAGTCAAAATGCACCCCTAATCCTTGCTAATTTGAAATTAAAATGGGTGGCTTTTGATTCACTAAGATTACATCAATCTTTGATTGGTTGGAAGAGCATTATTAGCTGCTCTTAATTTTCAACCTTATTACAGTGTTATAAATCATATTGTCAAACACGTGGATATGTATGTTTTACAATTGGTTATGATATGAAGATAGGCTTAGCCCTAAGATGATTAGGATGGACGGTAATTGATCAGTATGAATTGTTGCATTTTGGATTCTTATAGAATATTATTTCCTTGTAATATACTCAATTACTCACCACTCTGAATAATTATAGCCTACTTCGTATTTTTGCTGAATATTTAATTATAGTTTTCTTCTTCCGGTGTGTACTCCTCTTCCTCTTTTCCGTCAACTTTCTCATGATGCATAAATTCTTGTTTGTTATCATCATTGTCGTCATCATCATTATTATCGAGATCGATCAACATTTTAAAAAAATTATGAATTCAAATATACGACATATGATAAATATACATTTAGTCATATAAAAGGTTCAATTCACCACATTATTGGTACATGAGATTTTTGGGGCGTGTCATAGGTAAGGAGTGCCCAAACCGTAACACAACTTTTTTTTATATAAAATAAAAAATAAAAAATCTTACTTCTTGTCACCATTATCATTATCATTAACATCAACATTGATTAACAATTTCTCATTTAAATTCAAATATGCAACATATGATAAATAAATATATATATATATATATATATATATATATATATATATATATATTTGGATAGGAAATCACACAACTTAATATAAATCAAACTACCATAGCGTTTACATCATGAAGAATTGCAAATTCTAAGAAACTAGGACAATTCTCCATCTACATACACTGATTATTTATGCCCTAGGCATACTTTGCTAACAAATGAGCTGGGGTATTTGCATTTCGCTTAACATGAGAAAAATCAACATTATGGAACTCTAAGGAAGCTTTGCCAATGCCCATAATCATCGCATCAATCAAGACTGGAATTGAGGAAGAATGATTCAACGCCCTAGAGACGATTAACGAGTCACCCTCAAGTATGAAGTATGTGATCCCAAGCTGCTTTACAATCTGCAAACCAAGTTCAAAGACCTTCGCTTCTGCTTCAAGAGGCTCCAGTGGTGCATGTATTTTTCTGCTCATTGCTGCCAAAAATTGCCCATTCCAGTCCCTTACCATTACTCCAACTCCTACTAAATTCAGCTCTACAAACACAGCACCATCAACATTGAACTTGGAAACCGATACTAGAGATGGAATTTATCTCTGAACATGCTGGACTGACTCTTGGGCACTTGGTAGTAACTCAACAGCAACCCGGTACTCCTCCAGATATTGCACCGCCCATTGAAGAAGCATTCTTCCATCTTTTCGCTTTCTACCATGACGAAAATCATTCTTGTTACCCCACAATGCCCACGCACAGATCAGCAGCAACTTAATGTTTTATGGTGAAGTCTTTTCGTCCATCATTAAACACCAGAGCATC
>CM066165.1:66567438-66579938 GCA_033629205.1 Lithocarpus polystachyus
AACTCAATCACAGCTACTTTTGCCTTTTTCTCCTCGGAGTAATTGTGGCACTCAAAGATGAACTCCACCTTCTTCTCCCACTCTAAGTACGCTTCTAGATCATTTTTCTCTTGGAATGATGGTGTCTTCATTTTTATGTTTCCTAGGCTTCTGTCAGTCATCTTGCCATCTTGGATCTCTTCGGAATCCTCTACCACGCCTTTCGCCCCTTCTCGCAAACCTGCCCCCATTGTTCCACAAAACTTGATCCTTTTCATCTTCAAACTCATCCTCGTGGCAGTCATCAAAATCATTCACGCGCGCATACCTTTCTTGCCTTCTAGCATTAGGGGTTCTTTGGGGACGCTCCTCACGCAAATTAGCAATATCAGTATCTTGCCTGTCCAACCGATCTCGAATCTCATTAAACACCACATTCATGCGTTCAAATTGTTGTTGCATAGCCTGCAACATGATAGATGACTCCTCCCCTCCTTCCTTGTTTGATGTTTCACCCTTGCAAGACATATTTTTAAAACTACAAAGAAATGTTAGAAATAATTCCTCACAACACTCCCTCACGTGTTTGCACTCAGATTATGTCACTCCCACTTGTGTTTCATTCTTAAATTGGCTTTTTCCTGATATTAGTCTCACACTCCCTTGCCTTTTTCCACTAAAAGCTTCCCCCTTCAGTTCTGCAATAAACTAACAAACTTGATTAAGAAATTCGACTTGTAGTATTTAAACAAATACCAACGGCAAGAAAATATGACAGAAACACAAATCAAAGAAAAATAGGACAAAAGAAAACAATATACTTGGTCTGAGAGAACTGAAACTAAAAAACAAATTTTTTTTTTCATGTTTTTTTTTTCTGCAGTTTTTTTTTCACGTTTTTTTTTTTTTTTTGGGAACTCAGTGCACAATTTTAACCTAGTGCACGTCACAAAACAAGAACAAAGAACAAAAACGGAAAAAGATAGGAAGATAACAGGAAACAAAAGACAAAAGGATAGAAAACTGATTTTAGAACCTGAGCTCTGATACCAAATGATGCGAACCTCAATCGACTCGCTTTGAGACCCAACAAACAATATTGGAATATTGCCCAAGAAAACTAAAATTCAGATTTGATAGAAACTCTGACCCAACGTTTATAAGAGAAACGCAAACCAAAGGTATAAGTAACAGACCTTGACCCAATGATTGTAATGGAATCATGAACCAAAGGTATAAGTTTGAACGCCACAAGGAAGAATCCTTGATAAGTTCACAGTTCTTGAAGAACCAAAGAGAAGAGCAAAGCCTCACCTTTTCTGATTTTTATTCAATAATCCTCTATTACAATGAGTGCATGCTATTTATAAGGCATGACTGAATGTAGAAAAATATAAAAAACGTACTAAATAATAAAACCCTAATTAAAATCTGATTTGGTCTGAAAATAGCAGATCCAAAATAGGAAAATAGCTAAAAACGTTCTAAATAATAAAAGCCTAAAATTAAGGTAGATCTGGTCCAAAATTAGAAGATCTAAATTAGGAAAAGTATCTATTAACTGATTTAGAGCAGGAAAGTCAATCAGCCATAAATCCACGTCATAAATAACGCCCAATTACGTCAGATCAGCCCTCAATAGCTTGGATTAAATTTATTACGCCTTCATCTTCCTTTGGGCCCAGCTTGGAATGTGAATCCAGCTTGGAATGTGAATCAGCCTAAATTCCTTGAATCAGCCCATTAAGTGCTTCTTTGATCTTCTTGGATCTTGCTCTAGTAATAGGCCCAACTAGAACTTGCAATGGATCCTTGAATGCTTGTTGATTCTCATCACTCAGCCTCCTCATTGCATCCACCGCATATATCAACCTGCAAAACATTCTTTTTAACAAGATTAGTTTTCAAAGGTAGGATGCCCCGACATGCCCTCAAAGAGAAGTGCCTTATTTTATGAGGCACATTGATCTGCCATAGGCGTTTCCAGAAGCTCCTTTCTTGGCTGCCATCAGAACTTGAACCCGTGAATAAGGCTAATGACATTTAAGTTGCAACCCAGTAGGCATTCTTTATTGAAAAGGCTCCATTAGTGCTCCAAGCCCAAATCTGTTTATCTTCTGGCAGATGAGAACCTATAGGGATTGCTTTTATAGCCTCTGCTTCACGCGGTAAGAACAGAGCATCAACGACATCAACCTTCCAAGAAGTCTCTTCCTTATTTAACAGTTCTCCAACCTTCATATCTTCTGGCATAAACAACCTGGGAGATGAAACCATGCATGTAGAAGGCTTAGGCAACCACCCATCACCCCAAATTTGGATTTTCTCACCGTTTCCGACTCTCCACTGTAAACCATATTTAACAAGAGGTTGAGCAGACATAATACTCCGCCAAGTAAATGATGGATTGTTGGCCAAAACAACTTGTGAAAAATCACTTGTAGGGAAATACCTTGCCTTCAAGACCTTGTACACTAAGGTGTCATGGCCTTGTACACCAAGGTGTCATGACCTTGTTGAAGTCTCCAACCTTGCTTTGCCAATAAAGCCATATTACACTCCTTAAGCTTTTTTAAACCCAACCCACCACAATTCTTCAGAGCACATAATTTTTCCCAACTCATCCAAGCTAACTTCCTCTCATCATTTCTTTCCCCCCACCAAAAATTACGAATCATACTCGTCAAATCCTCACATAGAGAGTCAGGCAATTTGAAAAAACACTCATAGTGTACGTCGAAATTGCTTGTGCCACTGCTTTTATCAACACTTCTTTCCCCGCCTTAGACAATAACTTCTCTTTCCAACCAGCAAGCTTCTTACTTAATTCATCCTTAATAGAATTGAAAGTGTTTTTCTTATTCCTCCCCACCAATGATGGCAAACCAAGATATTTTTCATGGTGCTTAATCACTTGGGCCCCAAACCTAGCTTTGATGACCTCTTGAATCTGCATAGGAGTATTACTACTAAAAAACAGAGATATTTTAGCACGATTTAACTGCTGCCCCAAAGCACACTCATAAACCCTTAACACCCTCTGAAGAGCATCAGACTCCTCCAAAGAAGCTCTACAAAAGATCAAGCTATCATCGGCAAAGAAAAGATGGGATATTTTAGGACCCCTACGACAAACTGCAACACCCCCTAAACTTCCATTCTCCACCTCTTTCTTAATAAGGGCAGAGAGACCTTCCGCACGTAACAAGAATAGATAAGGAGATAGTGGATCACCTTGCCTGATTCTCCTACTAGGAACAATGTGCCCTTTAGGCTTACCATTAATCTTCATGGAATAAGAAACAGTAGTGACACAATTCATAATCAAAGCACACCATTATTCGTTGTGCACTTCTCTTTACCCTTTAGTACATGTTTTGCGCACCAAAAAAAAAAAAAAAGTGATCTCTCTCTCTCTCTCTCTTCAATTTTCTTCTTTCTTTTGATGGATTTTTTTTTAATTCTTTTTTGCAGCATCACTCTGAATTGATGAGTTGTGTTTTTGGCACTGTCTTTTGGGTTGATGTGTTTTGGTGTTGTGTTTCATAAATCCCAAACGCAATTAGTCTATCTCCATGTTATGGCTTTGGTTTAATTTTTTTACATTGGGTTAATATTAATTGGTTTTAAAAGTAGGAATTTGAGTTTATATCAAAATACAATCTACTTGGCTATATATTTGAATGTTCATACCAAGCATTTAAGTAATTGATTATTATGTCTATCTCTTATGCCTTTGATTTTATTTTAAATTTAATATAATATTATAATTTTATGATAGGTTTTATTTATCATGATAATTTCCTTAAAAAATGTAAAATTTGTAATGCACCAAAATAGAGTAATAGCTTTAAAAATTAAAAAGTTCAGTTGTGTAGAAGAAAATCTTGGAAAACATAATCCGCAAGTTAGAAAAGTATGACCTATCTTAGAAACATGACAAAACACAGCCAAAAAATGCACATAAAGGGTTACTGAGATAGAAAGAGTAAATGTAAAGATGAATTTGCATAGATAAAGAGAGAGAAAATACCTAAAGAAGTTGTTGCATTTGTAAAGAAAGAGGCACACTATAAATATAAATGGATGATGCTTATATGCAATCAGTAAAGAAGGAAAAAAAAAAAAAAAAAAAAATGCATCGCTGCGTTCGAGGAGAATTGGGGACAATGGTGCATGAGCCGTAGCCACAACCCCCCCAAGCATCAACAATAGCAACAGTGGCAATGACACCAAGATTCTTACTTATCAAAAAACCATTGTTGCGGGTTCTTGATTTATTTGAGATGATTCGTTCTTCCATTATTTGATGCTCATAATTTCGTCCACTTTGGAATTTGAGAAGTTGCTTAATGCTTTGTTAGTTGTTTATTTAGATGTTGTTGATAGGTTTTGAAGAAATTTGTGCAGTTAGTATCTGTGTTGGAAATCTTAAACTGTTTCTTTCGGTTATAAGTCCGTTGTGGTTGTGTTTTGTATATGGTTTTTTCCTTGATTAATTTTTTAATTGATTAGTAGATTGGTTTAGAATTTTTATGGTTTCAATGATGTCTGGTTGTTATTTGACTTATTAGTTATTTCTAACTAGGATGTTGCTAACTAATTGTCATGTAAGCCAAATCTAGGTTTAATATTATAATTTCCTCTTTCTTTCTTACTAAAAGAGGGGGGTGGGGAGGGTGGGTTTACCCAAAAGGGAAAATTTGAGTGTTAATATACCTCTTTGACTTAGTAATTTTGTCTTCTCAAGATCATTAAAATCTGCAAATTTAAAGAATGAATTTTATTATTATAGCATATTACAAGAGCCTGCCGACTGGCAAAAATTAAAATTTGAAATAAATGTTACACAAAAGAAAGCCGATCGACGGGAGGGAAAGGCTAGTCATAATTAAAAAGCTCACTACCAAAAAAAAAAAAAAAAAAAAAAAAGAGGGTCTATTGTAGCGCTTCAGAACTGCCACTAAAAACTCTAAAAGCGCCATTAAAGGCACATAATACCTTAGCGGCGGTTTCTATTGCAGCAGTTCAAACTGCCACAAATAAAGGGTCACAATAGTCCTATTGCGATAATAATAATAAAAAAAGCGTCAGTATATAGATACTGTTTAGTTTAAGCATTCCTCTCTTTTTGGCAAATCACGGCGGTTTGCAAGGGCTACTATAGATTAGAAAGGCTATAGATTAGACTAATTTGGTATCTTAGAATTATCAAAGGCTTTCGAGAAAACTATACTACTAGATTAGAAAGTCATTTCTAATAAGAATAAGTATTATTTTCCAATTTAGCGATTTTAAATGTTCCAATTTCAGAGAGGTAAAAGGCATTAATTGACGTGGTACCCGACTATGGGTCCAAGTTAACCGATAATATTTTTTTGCGGTCCAAGTTAACCATCATTCCTGTTTCAACATACGTTTCTGTTTGAATAGGATGTCAAAATCAAATTGTTTTATTTTTCTCATCATTCCTGTTGTAATATCATATATGGATCAATTGCGTTTTATAGAATGATGTAATACTTCCAAGTTCCAAGAAAGAATTACCTACTCCCAAACCTTTCACTATTAGCAATGAGCGTCTTTTCAAATTAAGTAACTTCACCCTCTAAGGAAAGGATAAAAAGTAGTAAATTGTCATCCACAACTTCAATTAACAATAATATTCATCAATAATATACAAATTATTAAATATTAATTTCCTTAGAATAAAATATAATTAATATCTCTGAAGTTTGAGCTAATGTAAACTAAGTCTAAAAAATTTCAAAACTAGTTAATTTGATTCCTAATTACTGTAAAAGAGAAGAAGAATGAGTAACAATTTAAGATTCCAACTAGATTTAGAGACCAGACCAAGTTGGGCATCGGTACCTTGTGACATTCATGATTGGCCAACCTTTTGGGTTTTATAGATCTTGGCCTCTATTCATACTTACACATCGTATGCTTGTGTGGACTGGATAACAGCTAAGAGCATTTATGGCACGACAAAGCTTTGAGACTATGCCATTCTTGACAACGGTGATCACTGACAAGCAAGTGGCAGCCACTTACCATAATAAAAAGTTTCACACTATAATATATATATATATATATATATATATATATATATATATATATATATCTCTAAAAAAAAAAAAATCTATCATTTAAAACATTAGCACAAAGCTTATGGGTTTTAAGTTTTAACTATATTTTACACATTTCCCTTATTAAACGTTGTATTTAAATGTATATACCAAATTACCAACTAGCCATCGTATAAGTACACTTTGCCAAATATGCAAAAATTGTTTGATGGCCTAAAATCATTGTGGAACTTGAAGGAAAATTACATGTTTGTATCGCATACAAAACATACGCAACGGAAAATTAACAGATCTACTTCATTCGCAATTGATAACATGCACTATGTAAATTTCAGAATATAAGAATAAGAAAGTGTACCTTGGTGTGGTGAAATTCAAAACCAAAGAGAAGAAGTTTTTGAGAACACTTTCAATTTTCACTCCAATTCCACTTGATGCCCAAGATGTGTGGTCTCTCAATCAATTCTATGTGTTTGTTCTAGAGAGAATATGAAGAAGTCTCTCTCTTTCACTTATATGAACATACAAACCATTTCATTATAATAATAAAATTCTATATGTTTCTCTTCACATAACTGATTATCTAATTGGGCTAGTTTTTTGGGCCTTCCTAATTGGGCTTTAGTGTGTGGCTTGGAGTGGGACCAAAAGGGAACAAATAAGACACTAGCTCCAATGGGCCTTGGGCTTTTCTGTCAACTCTTGACAAGTCCAAAGTTACCATTAATTATATTTAATACCACTATATAAATATAATTGCACTCTAGCCCTTATTAATAAATTATATCCCAAGACTTTATTATACATGCAACCCTTCATAAAATATTCGTAGTAATACAAAATCATGAATATAGACTGCCACTTTGTAAATTACTATATCTTAATCCTTGAGTACCCGGTTTAATCCTTTTAAGTTATTCATCATATATTTATGAAATCTAATTTCATAAATATATACTTTAGTCTTACGAAAGTGGTTAGGCCTAACTCTCTGAATAACTGAACCCATTAAACTTATCTCAAGGGAATATTTTATATCTCCGTTAAAAGACTATGAATTCCATCTTGAGAATATATGTTCCATCAACACTAAATGTGGCTGCCCAACATACTGAGGTTTTGACCGTTACTTTAGATTTCACTCTTGATATATCAAAACAACCTACATTTCATGATCAGGTCCATTATTCTCTCAGGATTAAGAGTTCATGTGAATAGAAGTCGTGAGATTTATTATTCAATTGACAGTCATTAGGAGAATAATAAATCTCACAGCGGTCCAGTTCAATATGTCTTAACTCTTAAAACATATCAACATATCAACTAAAAGTCTCCACTTCCATGATTAAGACAAATCATCTTAGTTAATATATTATAGTCTTCGCAGATGAAATGCCCAATTTCATCACCGACTACGAACTATAATTTTGAGTTTACAAAGAACTTGTGATTTATATCTTCTGTAACTTTTCACATAAATCACATACTATGCATCTCATGGACTATATGATAATATCCGAATATTCATGTTACCATTATATTAGATAAGAATAAAACAACTTTATTAATCATAATATTAAGTTATACATTATTTAGTATATAATATCATACATAATATCATACATAGCATTATACAATAGGATTTAAGGGCACTTATCCCAACAGAACTATCACCGACTTACTGTCTCCATTTCTTCAATATCCACGCAGGACCAAGTTTAGAAACATGGACCAATACTTAACTTTAAGCATTGATTGATAAGAAACATATTTTTCTTTCTTCTTTTTGATTGGTAATACTAATATAAGGGATTAAACTTGTGACTCACTCTCCACTATTTATTTTTTTATTTATTTTTTAAGAAGTGGGGAAGGGGGAGGAAGTCAAAAAATAAATTGTTTCTTAAGTAAAAACAAAAAAACAAAAAAAGTATTCGTAGTATTAATATATTTTTTTAACAGTATATATTATATAAAAGTATCAAATTTAGATATTCTTGAATGTATTTATATAGGAATTCAAGTTAATTGTACTTAACCACCTAGTGTGACCCAGTGGCTTGTTCACCACTGGGTAAGGCTTTGGGGTTCGACTGGGTTTACTCCCCAATTCGAGTCTTATATAATATATATATATATATATATATATATATATATATATATAGTTAGATTACATTATTTTTTGTATCTTCTTTATGCTTGCAAAATTTCAAGTGATAAAACATTAGCAGCCATGTCATCAATTAATTTTTTAAATTCAAGTTTTTGTAAATTAAAATAATGCATAAAAGATGAGTTTATGGATTAAATGGTAAATAACATCTAATTGACATGAAAATTGACATAATTGTGAAGAACATATAATTCAGCAATGAGATTTTCAAAAAATAAATTTAATAACAAGTTATTGGATGTTACACTAGGTGTAACTTGAATTTAATCTATATATATATATATATATATATATCAAGTTTTAAAATAATGCATAAAAGATGAGTTTATGGATCAAATAATAAATAATATCTAATTGACATGAAAATTGGCATAATTGTTAACAATATATAAAACATGTAATTCAACGGTGAGATTTTCAAAATATAAATTTTATAACAAGTTATTGGGTATTACACCATGTAAAATGAATCCTATATATATATATATATATATATATATATATATATATATATATAGGCCCCCACAATTCAAAGGCTTCTCTAAGACTAAAGAATGAGTGAATTCTTAGAACTGACTGGAAAATCATATATATAAGATTATGAAACGTTCTCTCCAAGACATAGAACTCATTTAAAATAAAAAATATATTACATACAATACATAATCAATACATAACAAAAATTATATATATATATATATATGAAATAAAAATTTTACCTATATCATCCACACCATAATGATTTATTTTTTTAATATCAAGCCAAGGTAGTAATCGGTTATTAATGGTGTAGATGGGGTGCGACTTCCAAATCTTCTATTTGATGACAAGAGATTTAGTAGTTGAACTAATTAGAAATTATATCATATAAAATATTTGGTCTAATATGATGTCGTGCTCATGTAATTTTTGGTTTGACAACTATAAAATTATATTTATTTAAAAAAAATCAAAGAGAAGTATTATTTATGTATGATAACAAAATGATAGCTTTGAAATATTTAAATGATTTGTGTTAGAAATTTGTAAAATAAATTAATAGTAGATCTTGTTTACTTTTTCATAAGGAACATCTACTAATTAAGTTCAAGATTGTGAGTTTTATACTTTTGTGAATTATAGTATTTTTATAATATATATATATATATATATATATATATAAAATTGTTAAAATTGTTCCTGTCATGACTCTAACTAATTTCTTTACATTTATTGAATATGGAGATATACTTTTTCTTTTTCAGGAATTCAAATAGGCAAAAATTTAATTTCTCAATTGATGAAAATATTACTAACCGAATATGCCCTTATAGCCTAATTCATTTGTTTAGTACCGAAAAAAAGTTGGCCGATAACCTTTAAATCAAATGCCACTTCCTATTGTTTCCATTATATTGTAAACAAATAACATGTATATCAACTCAAATCATTTTATTTGAAATCCAGTTCAATTCATTTTAATGCATTGAATTAAATTTAAATTATAATCATATAATCTTAATCATAGGATTGACTTGAAATTCGGAATATGATTTGGTTCCAATTGAAATAGACGAATTTATAACATATCTAAAATGAAAGGCAACTGTGGTATATGATTTTTATAGGTGGTTGGATTTTTCTAGAAAGAAAATTTTGATACATGAGTAACCCAACTAACAACCCCACCCCACAACAACAACAACAACAACAAAGGAAAAAAGAAAAAAGAGAGGGACTTCTAAAGTTCTAATAGCAATTCACTTTCAATTTTAAGAAATAGGTAGTAATAAATGCTAACAATTTGAAAATAAATTCTTTCCAAATTTGGAAATATTTATCCTTCATGTATTTATTTATAGATTTTGTTAACACCCCAAGGGCATTTATACAAAAAATACTTTTACAAACTTTCTATAGGAAAAGGAAAAAGTAATTGATTTTTGAACCATTCTTTTTTATTTCCTATAAAAGTGGTATTAAAATTTTTTAAAAATAGTTTATTAACAAATTCTTTAAGGGCACCTGTAGAGATAGGGGACCCAAAAATATATATTGAGCCTTGGGCCTTGTCCGAGGAATCTCAGTGGTCCGAGGATAGATCAATAGTGAAAAAGATGTAAGACTTTGAACTTCACGAGCAAGCTATGACTATGAAGGCTGGATGAGGTAAGCTGAGGAGGAATATCTCTTCAGCCAAATGAAGTAGAGGCTAGAAGGTGTGTCCTGTCATTTAGAGTGAATTTCTAGGAAGTTCTATTGATAAGGATCTACATTGCGAACGTACAAGACAAAGGGGAGCAGGAAAATATCTAAGGGAAAGCTGCTACCACTGCATTGAATGCTCTGTAGCTAACTCTCTAGCCACATTAATGAGGAAGTGATACATGAACAGTAGTTTTCAGTCTTATAGCTACTCCCCAAAGACTTCAGGAGAGTGCTGATGTGACAAGGATCAAGATCAACAATCTAATTTACACATGGAGGATAGAGATGAAAAAGAAAAAATAGTATAAGATGGACCCACTTCTTGTCATCTATTTTCCTTTTCTTGTCATCTGAACCCACTTTACTTGTTGTTTAACTCATCAAAACCCAGTTCTCCAACCCACTCTCTAAAAATTCATTGTATTGGGCTTTTTAGGCCTAAGTTCTTCCATCTTTTGGGCTTAGCAGCAAGTTGTGTCCTTATAATTGACGCCGTCCATGGGAAGGTCAGACATGAAGTAGTAGTCTCTTCACTCGGAACCGCTGCTTTAGGGAGGGCACATTGGGATGGCAGCTCAACTAGCACAATGTCCTCGTGGGCAAGGAACCCAGGTACTGAGACGTCTATCTTGCGTAGCCGAGGATCGCCGTCCCTAATGGCGTTGCCCATTTCTTGGAAATTGTCCAATAGCAGCACAAAGTCTAAGATGAGGTAGACCGCTCTCAGTTTCCTATCCTCACTCACAAATACCTCAGACCTTAAGATTTTGTTAAGTCCTTCTAGTGCCTTTTATCTGCAAAAAAGCCGAGGAACAAGTCACGGTCAGACCAATGCAACTCGTCATCAAAGGAAAGTGAAATACTAAAGAGAAGAGCAGCAAAGCTAACAGAACTAAATGCCGTGTCAAAGGGCCTAACCCTAAGGTACCCCACTTGGTTCTCCCTCCCGAGTTGGGCAGTAAAGACCGCCGTGCCATTCCTTATAGGCGATTAAGTAGTCGTCCTTCATGATACAAGCCTAACAATGGAGGATTTGGACTTGAGGTAATACCCCGCGTCAGCAAGTGAATGGCACTCATACATATGGACGACGTCATGCTAGGTGAGTCTCAAACCCATCTGCTCATTGAGAACGTCAACGCTGCCCATGACTCTAAATAGGTTGGGTGCGCATTGATAAGGACACAACTTATAGTTAATTAGGTAGTCTCAGGTTACCCTACCCATAGAAAGCATCATTCCTCCTTCTATGAAGGTGATCATAGGAATGGTAACCTCCCCTTCGTTTCTATGTGTAAGCACCTAGTCTGGAGCACAATACTGTAGGAAAACTCCCTGTGGAATATGGTTTTTGGCCCTGAAGCCTTCCATATTGGCGGGAGAGTCTACAAGATGCTTAAATCTACCCATCTAGACAAGTTAAAGGGAGACGAAAGAAGTATTCAAGGAAAGGAAACAAAGAATAGAAGACCAAGGAAATCGGCCAAGGAAAAAAGAACTTAAAAAAGAAAGAACTTACGAGAATGAGTGCGTGTGTTGATTCCTGAACTTCTTAAATGTTAAAAATCATTGAAAAAGAAGAAAATGATTTGAAAGATTTAGAAACTTGGGAAGCCTTGAAGGTTTGAGAGTTGAAACTTCTGGAGAGCTTGAAAATTTGTAAAATAAGGAGAAATAACTCCCCCCAGGCGCCTTATATAAGAGGCGGAGTTGAGTGGGAGTTATCCCGCTTAAAATTCGAAGAAGAATGTCAACCATAGGATCTACATCTCACCCTAGGATGCAGGGAACAAAGCGCCTCCAGGAGCATTTAATGAGACATCGTGGGCTCTGAAGTGTCAGGAGCAGTTATGGGACACGCGAAACGACATTCTCATGTCTGGAAATCAAAAGAACATATTGTTTAAACATAAAAACCCCGCTTTTCTCCTCAGATAGGAGGAAGAAAAACTGGAGTTTTGAGAGGCTATTGTAGGGATGGGGGGGCCCAAAAATATATATTCGGCATTGGGCCTTGTTTGAGGAGTCTCAGTGGTCCAAGGATAGATCGATAGTAAAAACAATGTAAG